>CAJNDT010001979.1:757912-866759 GCA_905221615.1 Symbiodinium sp. CCMP2592
GCTTGTCACGCTGTGGAAGCCTGCCCTTCTGTGTATAATTCGTTGCCGGCCAGCTTTCTTTTCGATTCTCGAGCTCCATCCTGCTAGATTGTGCCTGGCCTTGTCATGGAGACCCCCGCCCAGCTTGCTGAGGCCAGGCTTCTTGTGCTCCTACTATTATTATGTATGTATAGATATATATATATATATACACAATCACATGTTCACATCTTCGGATACACAGATATATACATAATAATTCTGTCACTATTATTATATACAGTTATAATATGTGTATATACACACATATAGAACCGGTCTATAGCTATCTCCTACATGATACACCATCAAATTTTATAATATATTATTAACGTTATATGTTCGGCCCGCGCTGCACGCTCCCGCATGCGGTCTATCAATTCCAGAATATATAATAATAGTATATTCTTTATTTTTAATATTATGTTTAGTAATAACTAGGGTAACATGTGTAATAACACCATGACTAGCTTCATATACACGACAGCACTCTATCCGGATCTAGCCATTAATATATACATGTGAATATATATATATATATAGACGTGTGTGTATATACAGTCACATGTACCTTAAATATTCATACACACATGTATACAGAGTGAGTCTCTTGTTATTATTATTACAGGGTCCAATATACATCTCTGACTTGTGTATACATATATATATATATATATATATATACATATACATATATATGTCCCAAAACAGTCTGCAATGCGATACCCTACATAATCAGACAAACTTCCAAAGTATACATCTTTAAAGATATTTCCCAGTCTTCGAACCGAGCGGCACGCACCTGCATGCGGTCTATCAATTCCTGAATATATAAAAGTATTATATTCTGTATTATTATTATTAGTATTATTTTTAATAATAACTAGGGTAACCTGTGTAATAATAACACCATGACTAGCTTCATATACACGTCAGCACTCTATCAGGATCTAGCCATTATTATTATATTAGGTGTGCACTTATATACATGTGAATATATGTATATATATATACACATATACATATATATATATATATACATATGTATATACATATATGTATTTATATATATGTATGTATATACAGTCACATGTATCTTAAATATTCATACACACATGTATACAGAGTGAGTCTCTTGTTATTATTAATTATAGGGTCCAATATACATCTCTGACTTGTGTAAATATATATATATACACACACACATATATATGTCCCAAAACAGTCTGCGATGCTATACCCTACATAATATAATATAACCGAATTCAAAAGTATACATCTTTATTATATATCCCAGTCTTCGAACCGCGCGGCATACACACGCATGCGGTTTATAATAACCTAAAGCAATATAGTAATAACGTTAACAATATTATTACTTTTAATAACAATAACGATAATATAAATATAATGCTCACATAGCCAGATGTACGGTTTCTGTAGTTATCTACTATGTACATATATATATGTACATATATATATATATAATGCATATATATATACACTATATATATATATGTCTATATATATATATATATATACATAAACCTCGCAGTGCACTTACCTTTCCTTGCATGGTATATAACAATAATAATATAATCATAATATATATATATGTATATATAGATAGACATATATATATATATATACCTATATATATATATATATATGATTATTATTATATATATATGCCTATACATTATTATGTAGATATGTTTATATGCATATATATATGTATACGTATATACGGCATATTCTTATAATTCTAATATTATCAACTTATTATTATCAGTACTTCATGATTATATATGCATGTGCGAGGGATACTTCATTATATACCGGCACCATATATATATCTGGAGGTTGCTGCCAAGGCGCTGGCCGATGCCAAGCGCCGTGTGGCACTGGCGAAAGCGAATGCTGCTCAGCAGAAGCCTGCCGAGGCAGAAAAGCGCATTCGCTCGGTGCGAACGCCGATGAAGGCTCCGGAGAACGTAAATCCGGCATCCGCTACAAAGCCAAGCCCATCCACTGCGACTCCGGAACCCAAGATTGCCCGGTCCGATGCTATGCGGACACTTTCCTTCGAAGAGGGACAGGGTGCAGGCGGGCTGCCTTTCTCTCTGTCCCTCCCCCTCCCCTAATATTAATGATAAAGATATAAATATATATATGGGAATAAATATCCTATATTATTAATAGGGCTAGTAATCGTGCCGACAGGTTTGGGTGAGCCTTCGCCGACCACAGCTGCTGCTTCGACACCTCAGCAGAGTGCAGCTACGAAGCCGATGCAGGTTTGGATAACTGGGCTCAGCTTCGAATATTATTATGGGCTAAGCTAGAAGTCCATACGTTGCGCAAGTACCTTATTATTGTATTCTTCATAATACATTATTATACAAGGCAAACAGAACCTCCACCCCACAGACCCATCACTCAAAACCGACCCTGTGTACTTTCATACTGGGGTGGGGTTTCTAGATATCGTGGCCACTGCCTGAGAATCCTACCACAAGACCATTCACAACAATAGTGCCATGGTTTCTTGTCTAATTTGCACACTGATATCTATATCGAAATATCTGAAGTACCTAATAACAAAATGCTTCCACTCCTCGAGTGTGTGTATATATATATATACATATATATATATATGGCCTTGTCATAATTAATACAAGTTTGGGAATATCACATGTGCCATGCTACTATGTTGAGGCGTTTTGCAAGTCGCATGTGGTACTTACTTGATAGAAGAGTAACAGCCAGATCCCCCAAAGCGCATCATACATCATCACATGAACATATTGTATATATGTAAATATTAACAACTCTTGGAACCCCGTCATGCATGTTATGATACTTATCCCTCTGCTGGCTGTCGACATGCCGTCCGGCTGCCTAGCTATCCTAATAATAAACGAGTATGAGCAACATTGACGGATGCAATCATCAATATCGTCAAGCTACAAGTTGATATTTGGATAGGCCCACACATGTACATGTACAAACATATCCACATATATATTTTATATGTGAGGCCTGTGTAGCAAAGCACCCGTATTATTGAAACAGTGATCATCGTGTGACTCGCCACAATGAGGTGGAGTCTCGCTGATGACAAATTCCTTGTATTGGTAACAGTCTTCTTGCTTTCATAATGGATTGATATGCTATTGCCGATAGCAGAAAGCTTGACTCGACAGTGGTATCACGGATAAGAATATCATCCTATTTGTAATACTTATAATTCATCATATAATAATATATATATATATATAGATATGTATCTCCTTTATTAATAATACTTCTTATATTAGGAGCGATAGGACTATATCATAACATCTACATGTATACATACGAGTCTATACATATGAATATGTACATATACATAGACCTGTACAAATAAAGAAAATAAATAAATAAATATAAATAAACAAATAAATAAATAAATAAATATATATATATATACACGCGTATGTTCAGATACACACTGACACACACACATATATATATATATAGAAAATATACATATACATATGTATAAATACTGATATCTATTGTAATATAGTTTGTATGATACATAGCAATCATGAGCAAAACAAGTTCTAATAATGTATATCATATATACATATATATGTATATGTAATATTAATGGTATGTGATTGGTTATCATATTATTATTAATTATAATGGTTTCTGTGGTCCAATATATAATGATACTATCTATATATATATATATACATATATAACAATAACAATAATAATAATAATCATAATAATAATAATCATAATAACAATAATAATAACAATAATAATAATAATAAGAATAATACTAATAATAAGAATAATAACTATTATTATTAATAAGAAATAATAAGTGTACTATCATTTCATTAGCATAGAATATGTAATGTACGACCCTGGCAGGACAGCTACATGAGCGCCCCGACTCTGAAGGACATCGACGAGCTCTTGGGAACCGACGATGTGGAAGAGGGCTTACTTGACGATGCGATCGAGGACTATGACGAGGAGGATGTGGAGATGGCCCCGGCTGAGGAGACCCAAGTGGCCAAGTGTCAGGAGCCGGCTGATGTGCCCATGCCGGCTGTGACGGTAGATGTGCCCATGCCAGCTGTGACAGTATCGGACCCAGCGGTGGCTTCCGATGCGGTGCATGCTGCTTTGTTGCGGCCTAGCTCCGTCGACCTGATGAGCCGTGAGCAGCTCGCCAGGTGCAACACTGATGTGTCGCAGGAGTCCTCCTTGCCAGCTGTGGAGAATTCGAAGCAGTCTGACATGGGAATGTCGCAGTCGCTGAGTGATGCTCTGGCAAGCCTGAGCAAGGAGGAGATTGTGGAGCTGCTGCGGAAGCAGCTTGAGTCCGATGCAGTGGGGCTCACCTCGCCGCTTACCTCGCCCCGCTTAGTGGTGCCAGCTCCGACTTCGACACTTGCAGGCCCGAACCAAGTGCCAGCTCCGATGCCGGCTTCGACCCTTGCAGGCCCGAACCAGGTGCCAGCTCCGATGCCGGCTTCGACGACCCTTGCAGACCCGAACCAGGTGCCAGCTCCGATGCCGACGACCCTTGCAGACCCGAACCAGGTGCCAGCTCCGCCGACTTCGACCCTTGCAGACCCGATGAACCAGGTGCCAGCTCCGCCGACTTCGACCCTTGCAGACCCGAACCACGTGCCAGCTTCGGTGACCTCTACCCTTGGATCCGGAGACCAGCAGCAGCTGCCTGTGACACACCATCGTGAGCGTGGTGATCCGGTGCCGAACCAACAGGAGCTTGAGGCCAAAAGGGTGATGGACCAGGACCCGACTTTCAATTTGTCAGCATCATGTGCATAGTAGGAGTTATCAACACAAGTACAGACTACCCAAACTATTCATCGTGCTACCCCCCCAAGCAAACTATTTTGATTGTAGTATGACTTATACAACTTTAGTTTGCAGGCGGTTTTCCTGCTGATATATTGGATATAATAATATCTAATATTAATTATTATGGGCAGAGTATATTATTAATATGCGGTTGGGTCGCTACACTAAAATATAGTATACCATCCCAGCCGAGAGCCTGGTTTAGCATGACGCATACACTAGTATAGCTAATCGCATCTATATATATATATATGTATATATATATGTATATATATGTACATACATGTTTCTTTGCACTAGTGGTCATATTTGCAGGTTTTCGTTCGATTCAACTGCTAGCCTTAATAATAAATCCTAAACCCTAACCCCTAACCCCCAAATCCTCAACCCCAAACTCGAAAGCCCTATTAATAATAAAACCCCCTGCCGAGGGGTGTCGCATTCGGCTGCATAGTATACGTAAGGAGGTTATATAAGTAGAGTTATAATAATAAGTGCACTACATGAAGTTATCCCAATATTAGCTATTAGGATAAATAATTAAACCCTTAGTATAACCGACTTGCTAACTCCAAGCAAACCCCCTGCCAAGGGGTGTCGCATTCGGCTGTTATTAAACGTATACCCCAGCTCCGAACCCCACTCTGTGCATGTGTTTGCTTGTCGATTTCAATGCAAATTATTAGGAGCGCCGGGAGCTGCGGGCTGCCAAGATGCGTTTCTTCCGCTCGGTGAAGAGCATCACGGCCCCGAGTTTATGCCGCGCGGTGCGAGCCCGCATGCGGCCTTCTTGATTGCAGAATTCCTGTTATGCAATGCTAAGGCAAGAAGTGCCCTCCAGAGGTTGTGGATCGTGTACGTCAAGCAAATGGAGACCGAGTCGCCATCAATGCTATGTTCGACGAGTGGATGAACAGCTCTGAGGATTGGGCCCAGACATCATTGGTGGTCACCCAGACAAGCAGGGCGAGCACTAGCAGGACCCAGACCTGGGCGTGGCTGAATCAGCAGGACTGAGACAAGACTGCAGCATGGAGTATCATGTTATACATATAGGAATATGATTGGGTAGTCATTACGATACCATGATTCTGGAATGCAGGATCTCTTGGACAAGTACAAAGGCAACAAAGACTTGGTCGACAAGCTCATCAAAGACAAAACCAACCTCGGCTTGTGGATGGATAGCCCAGAGTTTCCGGGGGTCGAGGTTCGATGTTCCTTGCTATTCTAGCTGGACTTAGCTGAAGATTTATTATTATTAAGGGCTCTCATATATATATATATACACATAAGTATGTAATAAGTGCTTTTCCAGAGTCTTTCATTTACTGATATAAATAATTATATATTAGAAGATGCATCCCTCAATATTGTGATTGGAATATTGGATTTTTTTTAACTTGCTGGCATATATTCTTACGAATGACACTGATCAAGATAAGGTTTCACCCGCGCGGACTTTTAATTTAACATCTCGCATGCGGCTGCGAACCGGAGCGGCATTCATATATGGTATTCGCCAAGTTCATAACTATATGACACATCTACATATATATATATATATCGTGCTCCCCGAGTCCTTCTGAAGATGCTCCCGTAACTCATTGTATATTGCTATTATGTAAGAATGCAAGATACACTTATTATTATTCCTACATTATCTATATCCATGCGAGTCTTTATTATGTAGTCCCATCGTCCCCATATTATTTGATTATATTGTTATTCGACCTAGTATATAATATAAAGATTCGTACTAATAATAATTGCGCCGCTGAGAGATATACTAAATTTCAATATATAGGATGTGAGTTTTGCCGGTTTACCACATATAATAATTTAATATATCAGAATGATGAAGAGTTGTTCAAATTTCTGAATTATGTTGGCATATCGAATACTACAATGTCTGTGGTTGACATGGCTGTTATATATATATATATATACAGCCATGTCAATACTATATATGCATATATGTATCATATGTACATGTATATATATATGATGATTTTGCATATATATCTATATATATATAGACATATATATATATATATATATATATATTGCTATTATTATTATGAGTCTATATATATATATATATATATATATGTCACAGGCAGAGCGCCTCTATCGCTGCTTCCTCAAGATCACGGAAGGGAACACCGAGGAGCAAGCACGCGCCGTGGATATCCGAATGGAGGCTGAGCCTGAGGAGGGCACGATCGGACGTGGGCAGGGCTCGACTCCGTCTGACTTGAGCCTGGGCACCATGGGGAAGGTTACTCCTGGGAATGGCAAGGAGAAGAAGAATAAGAAGGAGAAGAAAGAAACAAAGGAGACCAAGGAGAAGAAGATCAAGACTCCTGAGCAAAGAGCCCGTGGAGAAGCTTGTTTGTTATTATTACAAAATACACAACATATAGAATATCATATTATATAACCACTATATGACCATTTGTATACTCAGCCTCTACATACTATAGTAGATAATATTATAAAATAACCGACGGAATCAGTATACATTCCTTGTATATATAATGCTTGACAACAATAGCAAATCAGTTGGTACTGAGACTTAATATTTCTATAGTAATACTCATAATAATGGTATATAATCGTAACTAGTAATAATAACAATAATAACAATAATAATAATGATAATAATAATAGTATATATATATATATAGATAGATAGATACCAACAAGTTGCAAAGTTTATAGCTACAGATTTTGCTATGTATAGTGATAACATAATAATAGCAGAAAATGTCAGTATATATTAGATACATAATAATAACAATAATAATACTTGCTTTAATCATAATAATTATTAACAATACCTGAGGCCGTCATCCTCGCCAACGCGAATGTCCTGGAGATCTCCCGCTACGACTTCCAGCTTCGCCAGAACCATGTGTGGCCAGCTTATATATATTGCTCCACACATTGAGCCTTTGCGATTGATTGTCAGTGATCTGTGGCTGTATGTTGTGCAGTTGCATATGCATTGTCAATTCGATATGATGCTCAGGTCGGATGCTTTGCGTGAGGCCCTGGTCAACGATATGACCAAGTGTGGACATGGTATCGAGAGAGCCCGCAAGGGTGTGGAGGCAATTTGTCTCGAATAATTTCTGGGACCAGACAACTTGGAATTCTACTAATAATAATAATATAGTATTAATATTAATACCATAACAAGAACCCTATGCTAGAAGCTGAGGCACAGATGGCTATGGGAATTGTGGATGACGCCCTGGAGCCCTACATCGCCGAACTGGTGAGCATGAATGAGCACTACAAAAAGGAAAGTGCCCATGTCAAAGTGCATTCGAAGGCCCCGGCTGCCAAAGGCAAGGCCAAAGCTAAGGCCAGTGCAAAGGCCAAGACCGAGCAGTGAGCTCTTCGTGCTTCCATGATATAGATCCTTGCAGGGGCATGTGCCTGCCGAACAAACTTAGAGCCATGTGGGGCCATGGGCATCATTATTTAGCTAGCGCCAATATTAATCTGAGTACCTGGCCTAGCTACCGAACTCAATCCCTCTGAGCTGGATGGCCCTACGGGTGTGTGTGTGCTACGGCAGGAGTTTTGCTGCAGGGTCGTGGTAGCACCGGCATCTTGCATCACCATGGCATTGGATGAAAAGAAGTGCTTATCTTATCGATTGCACTGACTGCTGATGCTGTGGGTAGAAACGGTTACATAAACTTGACATGCTCAGCCAGGTACAGATTGCCCGGCCTCTGGCACAGGGAGCTCGAGCTCCAGATGGGCCTTCGTGGATCGTTTGCTTTGCAACCTCGGCAAAGGTGTGACTTGGTTTCTGTTTGGTGGGTTTGGTAGTAGTAAAAATAAAATAGTATTATATAAAAATGGAGGTACAACCCTAATAGTATTATATATATAATAATTATTATTATAAGAATAATATATATGCAACCATACACCGCGCGGCCTCCCCGCCTGCGGTCAACATCATATATTACATATATATATATATAGCTACAAAGTATATATATATATATATATATATATGTATGCTATACTTCCCACTGACAGAAGTCGTTGCTCCCACTATAGTGTTGAGCCTTCAACCCTGAAGTTATTCTTATTACTATATGTCTACGTATATGTATATATCTGTAAATATGTATTGTACGCTGGCAATCGCAGCATGAGCAGGAGTAGCAGCCGGCATGATTCCACATGCACCTTCGTATATGTAGCTTTTAAATTTGAGGGGTGGGAGGTAGCATGCACTGACGGTGATTATTATTAGTTGCTGCGATTTTCGGGTTGTGGTCTAGGTCTGGACAGTTGACGGTTTAGGGATTATTTTAGGGTATGTATTTATGAATCTGCATGAGCTTGGCCATGAATCCATCCATTACTACGGTGGTGAATGCGAATACATTGGTCTTCTTCTTATTATATGGGTATTATTAAACTAATTATATATATATATATATACATATACATATATATATATATATATATATATGTATAGCTATATAATTATAATAAAGTATCACACATTTTATTTAATATAAAACTATAATATAACACACGCACACACACATCGCAAACTCCATTGATGTGTGCAGGTACGGCCTGGACACGAGCACCTGTATATAGTGGCATGATTAATATTATTATTACAAATATTTATTAATATAGCGAATGTTCTGACTCCAAATCGAAGAAGTCTGCAAAAACGACAATGAAGTGTATCACCGCATCCCAGGCCACATCCTGCTATGACTTACAGCAGTCAGCTGCTGCCATGGTGGAGGCAAGGACTTTATGACTTATATTGTTTAATAAAATATCATCAGAGCCCAGAGTGCTTGCGAATCTTCCCCTGCACTCTTGCTATCACCAGGAATCCAATGGACATTGTTCGGATGCCTGCAAGAAGCTTGCAAAAATCGGCGCCTCGGGCCGCTACCCGGGCAATGCCGAACGTGACCTGTGGCGAGCTCTGGAGCTACCGCTGGACGGGTGGGTGGCCACGGGTTGACTAATGTTCTTGATTATGCTCCATGATTGAGTACTCATATGGTAGTAACGGAAACATTATTATGATTAGATTATTCAATCATATACATATATATATATATATATACAATATAGTATTACGATAAGAATACCAAACCCATATTCTTATGACTATACCTTTATGTTTGTTGCTATTCGGAGTCCTACTTTGTGTATATTGGTATTAACAATAATAATAATTACAATACTTAATAATATTATTAATTATATTATATTATTATTACATAGAACACTAATAATAAGACGCATGTTGCATCAGGACCTCTACACCGTCGAGATTCCGATCAAAGACCCGGCAGACCGCAAAAGCCGAACAACGATGTCTGTGCCGATGATACTTCCCCACCAGCTCGTGGATTACCTATATGTTCCATGGCAGCTACAAATTGCATTGGTTATATTTATATAGTAATATGTACAGTTCAACCTGGCAGATTCGATGCTTGTCAACACACATACATATACATATATTGTTATTATGACATACCCACATACACATACATATCTATATAAACACACAACTTTCAGCACCACTAGCCTCACCCCATACATGTCCTCCCTCTGTGTGCGAGGCCAGCGGCCTCCTTGTTCTGGATCCTCGAGCTGTGCAAAGGTACTGGCAGCACTTCCATGATGTGGATGCTGCCTGGGCAAAAAACCACCCAGGAAAGTTCTGTAATCCAATCGGCCTATTTGGCGACGACTGCCAATTTACAGAAGCGGGGGACAAGCTCATAGTGCTGCACCTGAACTCTGTGATCCAAGACCGCTGCCATGGAGGAGCGGAATATTACCATAATATCTAATTATTTTACATATGTCTATGCGAGCCTGTATGCATACATGTATATACATATATATATATATATATAATAACAATAAAATAAATATCTATACATATATATATATATATATATATATATATATATGTTTTTATGTGTGTATATATATATATATATATAGACAGAGAGAATATATATACTTTATACTAAGCAGATTGAGCAAGATATAGCTATATATATACAGCTACATATATATATATATATATACAGATATATATATATATATATATATATTGAAATGCTCGATTCAGCTATATCATATTTATGAAATTCCTGTGAATATACGGTGAGTATATATATATATATATAGATTATATTATTAGTACTATTCTTATTACTTAACAATATTACTGTACCTGGCCTATATGCTCCGATGCAGATGGTGCAGGCACACGTGGAGCCGGCAGTGGTGGGCTTGATTGTGACCTCACCCGCTTTACTTTCTTCGTTTTGCGCGAGTATCTGAGCCTGGGCCCAGCCTCACTTCATGAAGTGTACAAAATCACAGCCTGGTCGTGCAACGAGTCTTGCCTGCAATTTATATACTGTTGTTCTGAGATAGTACCACAATGTGCCCGGATGTAATAATTTCCAGTTCTTTCCGTACCGAAAATATACGATACTGTATTTAACTCTCAACATGCCTAGCAATGATTAAACATTCAAACTGTTGTAGATATACCCAGGGGGTATCGTAATGCATGTCTGTAGATCGATTTAGTATACTGTTGGCCTGCCTTGCCTCAGATACTGCTGGGTGGCATTCACCCGGCTCTCGACTACCAGAACAATCCTCTGCCGGCACGTTTGGGTGCGAAAGCCGGCCGTCCCATTGCAGGTGTGTCGATGCAATTCAGTGATTATTATTATTATTATTATTGTTAAAATGAGTCTTATCAGTACCTTTATAATTATTGTTATTATTATTATGAAAATGTGGAATGTACCTCGCATGTGGTAGATCAATATATATATATATATAGATAGATAGATAGAGATTTTTGTCTATGGTACCACGTACAAATTATATTGAAGGTGGTGCTCACAGCATCACCGAGTTTCGGGGCGACTGGAAGTGGCACAAACAGGTTTGGAGCCTCACATGCTGGTGGGGTGCCAAGTCGGTTTGCCATCTTTGTACGGCTGAGCTCAATGGCCCTGCAAGGCAACTGCTGGCTGATTAATAGTAACTTTTTTCTTGTGATACTATGTATGATGTGTAGTAATACATATATATATGTATATATATATATATATATTATGAATAATTTATTATTATTAAACCCATATACAATAAAAGAATAATAGATGTACCTATATTTATAGTAAAATATATTTAAATATATTGTTAATGAATGACGATCTGCCTGCTAAGACGTAACCAGCCGCATAAGATTGGCTTTCGACTCGTCTAATTTGATAATATTACAAATGATGATTTAATAATAATACTAATAATAATAATGTTATTATTAATAACACTACGAAGAAGCATATGTAAAAAAAATAATATCATATACTACATGCGCTCAACTCAGGATTACGTAATACCACTGAACATGTACAGGTGGTCGAATTTCGAGACGGTCCATCCCGAGCGCACCAGTACAGACTTGATCAACAATTTCATGGCGACTGTCAACCCGATGTGTGCCATAGCTGGCTGGGATGTGAAGATGATACGCTACTGCTCTATGCATTGCAGCAACATTGGCATATTGATTATATTGAATGGGAGTTTGGTAGACCTCCTCTGTGAGAGGTCATTTTTCGGCACGAGCAAGGAAGAGCAGCTAAAGGAGTTAACAACTAGGATGCGACGCTGGGCCAGTGCCAACCAGATCGAGCACAGCCAAGTTTATATCACCAAGGGCATGCATCGCAGGGACAAACGTGGTTATCCTGAATTGCTGGGGAAAGCGTACAACAACAGAGTTCTGCTGGCTTTCCTGGCAGTTTGCATGGCAACCCTGGCCGCCAGCTGTGATGATGTCGAGGTGCAGCTTGCTTCATCTGTGGCTCAGCTCATGAGTGTTTGGCATGATCGCTTGGAGCGTGCACCTCGCTATCTTACGGCTTCAGAGGCGGGATTCCTTGAAGAGACAAGCCTTCGATTCGTGAGGCAGTATAAACGCCTGGCCATTCTTGCTTATGTTGACGGCAAAGTTCGATGGAAGCTCATCCCTAAACTACACGCCTGGAGGGATTTGAATCTTTGCATGAAGGCTGAACTTTACAACTGCCGCTACTTTCATGCATTCCTTGATGAGGACAACATGGGGGCTGTGAAACGAATAGCTCGTATGTGTCATCGCAATCTTCTTGAGCTGCGAGTGCTGTCGAGATTGCTTTTGCGGTACAAGCATGTGAAGCGTGGGAGCTAAAAAGAAGCCATTCCTTGCTTTCGATTAGTGTTTCAGTCCTTTGTCGGCCGCGCGGGCATGCCGCATGCGAAATATATCAGGGGTTTCATTGTTATTTGCTAACATTGAGGTCCCGACAGGAAGATAGGGCCCGGGTCTGCTATGATTTCGGGCCGAAATCCGTGTGATGCACAAACATGTCCTTATTTTAGCTCAGCATCTAGTTGTATTCAGAACAACCCACCCGAAGGGAAATCCATAGAAAGACAAGCTATATAACCATGAAAATCATGGAATTCGTAAGTGTTCTGAAATCAGGCACTCGGAGCTCTACAGACCCCAAGTGCTTAAAAAAACATAACTTCCACAGAAGTATGCGTCATAAGCACACTTAGGATGGCCAGGGTAAGGTTTAGGATGTAAGTTATTTTGGGACTTTGGTGTTTATGATGTCTTGTTATTGGGCTTTGAGGCTTAGGATATAGGGCTTGTGGGGTTTTCTACGATTTGGGGAGTTTAGGTTGTCGGGTTCGTCGGATTTAGGGAAGTAGTGGGTTAGGGGTTTCAGGTGCTTAGGCTTTGGGGTTTGTGGGCGGGGTGTTTAGCATGTAAGATTTAGGGTTCAGGGGAGGTTTTAGAATCGAACATCGACTGGTACGAGTTGGTTGGGTTGCCGGGACTAAACCCTAAACCCCTAAACCCTAAACCGTTCTATGGACTTTAGGATCTTGGGTTATGGAGAAGTTGGGGTCTAGAGATTCCTTATGAGGGTCGGGTGGGAGGTTTAGGATAGCCTTTGGGGTTCAGGATGTATGACCGGGGTATAGAAGGTTTAGGATTTAGGGTATGGGGCCCTTTGTTTGGGGTGTCTGTATTTGAGTTTGCAGGGCTCGATGTGTTAAGGGTAAGGCTTGAGACGGAGGGTGCTTAAATCAACCCTCACGCCCTACTCAGAGCACATATAATATCCCCGGCTCCAAACAGGCCCCCGGGTAGTATGACTGCGTCTGTTTGGGTGTGGCGGGATGGGGAAAAGGAGATGCACATGGGCTGCCGGCTGAGTTCCTCGCTGGGTGAGATCCTCTTCGACAGCGGCTTGACTTGTGGTGCTTTCGGGCTCTACGAGCGGTATCGCTTGGGAGGCGTGCACGTGCACCTGAGATCGCAAGGCTGCAGACCCAAGTTTCGTTCGCCGACGGTTCTTGCGGGTCACTGGGGTCGGGCCATGAGGTGTATTAACGTGCGCTGCTTGTCGAGGAGCCGCTTGGCAACAAAGTCCATGAAGGCTATGAAAGCCAGCGATGTTTCACGTTTAGGTTGCTTCCCTGTGCCAGGATCAAGGGATCCATTTAAGTGCCACCGTACCCTAAACCCGAAAGCAAGAATCATGAACTTTAAAATTTAAAATTAGATCTAAATGCTAAACCCCGAACCCTGATCCCCCAAAGCCTTGAAGCACTGGAACCCTACCAGCCTTGTCCTTTTTCATGGTCCCCCGAAAGAATAAAACAGACCGGCTAGTGGACCTTCTTAAATAATTCCTACTAAGGGATATAGGTATATAGGGCTCTGTCTATTATTTCTAAAAGGACAAGGGTGTAGTAACCCTACACCGTACTAAGCCCTAAACCTAAGCAGCCTAACCTAACCCTCAAATGCTACCTAGCCTAACCCCTACCTATCTTAACTTCGGTCACAACAGGGCAAACGCTCGACCACGCCGGACCCCCCAAGTATTACCCCAAAATACCCACAATCAACGGCCATAAAGGACTCTATTCAAGGGCCCTTGAAGGGTCCTGCGGTTCATTATACAAATCCTGCATTACCTTAAGGACCCTAAACTATGGGAACTATGGTATATTCCTTATTATGGATAATGCAGGATTCATATCATCAACCCTAAACCCTAAAACACTATAGATCCCTTACAAGAACCTTATTAAAGGTACCCTTATAGATTTATATCATCAACGGTGGTGAACCATGGTTTGGGGTACATCACGGAAAGCTGAGGCTGAGCCAGTACGGCTTCCCTGGCGATGACACGCCCTTCATCCAAGGCCCTGCATTCCCGAGCCTGAACCCTATTTTCCGAAATTTAGGTTTTTAGGGATTCAGGGTGTAGGGATTTGGGAGTTAGGGTTCAAAAGTTCCGAAATTGAGGGCTGGGGGATTTAGGGTGTGGGGATTGGGGGGTTTGGGGCTCCAAATTTCCTAAATTCAGGGTTTCGGGGTGTAGGGTTCAAGCATTTAGGGTTTCGGGTTCAGAGGTAAGCGGGGTCTAGGGCTTGGAAGTCGCTTGTCACTATAAGTAGCCCATGAAAGCGAGAAAATCCTACACCCTAAAGCCTTAAGCCCTGAACCGTAAAACCCCTAACCACTAAACAGGCCCTAAACCCTGAAACCAAATACAGCTTCAAGCCTAAAGCGATGAACCCTCGAAATTCCCGTTTCGCCAGGAAGTGCGCTGCAAGCTCTCGAGCAGATGAAGAAGGATCCCAGCACCAAGAAGGGACCCTGTGCTCAAAGATCAGGGATATGTTTACAGGGGATTTAGGGTGTTAGGGTAATGCTTGAAGGGGGTTCTGAGGTGTTCCATGAAGGCTTTAGCGTTTAGAGGGTCGTATAGATTTCTATAGCCAGGGCCCCTGTGCTTGTTCAGGTTTTGTTTGGACCTACAGCAAGGGCCCTTTCAAGGGCTCTTTCAGGATTTTGTTAGTGGGATTTGAGCAAAGGAGCGGCCCCCGTGCGGAGAGAGTCCCAGAGAGCCCAATACCCCTTAATTAAGGTATATGGCTTAAATTATATAGGGCTTCATATTATGATTTTAGCCATATTCCTTAATTAAGGGGTATTGGGCTCTCTGGAGTGCAGGTGCATTTTTGGGGCACGCAGCGTCTTCAGCTTGGGGTTTCGGGTTTGCTGGTCTTAGGATTCAGTGTTAATTATAAGTTTAGGGGTTTAGGGTTTAGGGGTTTAGGGTTTAGGATTAATAAGGGCTCTAGGGCTGCAGGCATCTGTAAGGTTTCAAGAAGGGTTCTATGCGGGTTTTAGGCTTTTAGGAGACGTGGCTTTACCCACACGCTCCATAGTAGTTCCTTTTGAGGTTCATATGTAAAACCCTATAAGGAAATCCCAAAAAGGAACTACTATGGAGCCTATGGGTATGTACGGGGTTACTTAGCTTGACAGGTTATGCTGCATAGAGTTTCTGCTTCGCAGGGCTGTAGTTGATTTCGGCGTTCGAGTGGGATGGTTTCATTGGTGTTGATTTCGGGACGGGTTCAGTGAGAGTCAGTGAGTTCGTGCTTGTTGAAGTAGATTATGATTAAACTGCTTGGAACCCCAACCCAGCAGCTAGCAATACAAAACACGTACTACAGCCTAGTAATTACAAATAGTATTTTGGGTTCCTTATAGAGTTTCCTCAGAAGGCATTAATTCCAATACAAGGTGTTTTGAGACACCATCAAGTTTGCACTGAGTTGTGCAAGGCATTACAGGTCTAGGGCATCAGGGCAGGTTTAAGTAAGCACAAGCTATATGTACTCGTAAGTGATTAATTATGCTTGTGCGGCTTTACATCACAGCAAGGTTGTTGTTTCGCAGTGCTCACTCAGGTGATGACAAGTGGGTGGACAAGATCCTTGAGCTCATGGAGACCGTGGACGAGTACATCCCCACCCCGGAGCGCGAGACGGACAAGCCCTTCCTGCTGGCCGTCGAGGACGTGTTCTCCATCTCGGGCCGAGGCACGGTGTGCACGGGCCGCGTCGAGCAGGGCATCGTCAAGAAGGGCGATGAGGTCGAGATCCTGGGCCGCGGCAAGAAGCCCCAGAAGTCCGTCATCACCGGAATCCGCATGTTCAACACCGACCTCCCTGAGGGCCCGGCAGGCTACACGGTCGGCGTGCTGTGCCGTGGTATCGACAAGGATGCTGTGTTCCGTGGCCAGGTGATCTGCGCCCCAGGTGCCACCAAGACCCACACCAAGTTCAAGGCCAACATCTACTTCGCCAAGAAGGACGAGGGCGGCCGATCCAACCCGGTGATGCCCGGCTACATGCCCGTGTTCTACTTCCGAACCTGCGACGTGACCGGCAAGATCGAGGGCATGGTGAGCTCTGACGGCAACGAGGTGCAGATGGCCATGCCTGGTGACAACATCACCTGCACCTGTGAGCTGATCGCCGGCACGCCCATCGAGAAGGGCATGCGCTTCGCCATGCGAGAGGCCCGGTCGTGCTTGCAGGGCATCTGGTCCCCAAATAACCTGCCTGTTTAGGCTTCCTTATTAACTCCTTATTATTTTCTTCAACTTTTAAGTCAACCCCTAACCCCTATAAACCCTAAACCCGAACTTTTACAATGAAGCAGCAGTATGGCATATGGCATATGGTTAGTAACCTACTACGTAACTATCTGGAGCCCCAGGCCATTTTAAATTCCCTGTAAACCCTACATAGAAAGCTTAGAAAGCCATTACGTAACAGAAATCCTATGAAACCCTGTAAACCCTACATAGAAAGCGTCTAAAGCCTGAATAGAAATCCTATGAAGCCCTATGGAACCTGTTGAAAC
This sequence comes from Symbiodinium sp. CCMP2592, assembly GCA_905221615.1. Taxonomy (NCBI): domain Eukaryota; class Dinophyceae; order Suessiales; family Symbiodiniaceae; genus Symbiodinium; species Symbiodinium sp. CCMP2592. Next base: position 775,677 of record CAJNDT010001979.1, read on the forward strand.
ACCCAGAAAAGCAGCCGTCCTTGCAGGGCGGCCGCACCATCGGCCAGGGACTCATCGAGGAGACGATGTAAGGCCAGCGTTAGGGGCTTAGGGTTTTAGGGTTTAGGGTTCAGGGTTTGGGGTTTAGGGGGTTAGGGTTTTAGGGTTCAGGGTTTTGGTTCAGGGTTTAGGGGGTTAGGGCTTTAGGGTTGAGGGTTCAGGGTTTAGGGTTTAGGCTTAGAGTGTTAGGGCCTTCTTTTCGTGGGTTCCTTCTGTGAGGTCCTTCAAGGGTGACCTTTAGGGTTGCTTCAAGGGTTACTTTGAGGGGTTTGGGGTCTAGCAGATTCTACACGGGCTTTATGAGCGTCTCGAGGTCTAGATTTGGATAGGGTCCTGAAACCGAAGCCCCGAGACCCTCATAGGGCCCTTAAAGCTGAAACGGGGCTTGCCGGGTTTGGCATTTGAGCTTAGCGGTTTGGAATCGATAATATGGTCTACCTTAAACTACCATAACCTACTTTTTGTAGTTTCGTACTATGAACCCCAAACCCTGCCTGATGTACAAATTATTGGGGCCCTACAGAAAAGTAGGTTCCAGTAGCTCAACTAGGATGCCCAGTAGTATCTTTATTCCCTTTTTTGTAGTCCTAGGTTCCTTTTTTTCAAGTTTGCCAATACCAGAAAAAAGGAGACCTTGTTATTCCTAGGTTACTGGGCATCCTAGTCAAGGTATGGTTCAGGCCTCAGGACACAGGTTAGTCCGTGGTTTTGTGCCCAAACCTGCAGCGCAGTCTGCCAAGCCCACGATTATAATCCCTTAAATTGAGACGGTGGAGGGCAAAGGGATTAAACCCCTAAAGCCGTAAATCCTAACCCCGGACCCCTAACTCCTAAACCCTAACCCCTAGCTCTTAAGCCGTAAATACGCCCCTAAGTTAAGCATTAAGCCCTAACCCCTAGCTCTTAAGCCTTAAATACACCCTTAACCCAAAGCCGAAACCTACCTATAGTCTCCATGGTAGTTCCGTTTTTTGGTTAACCAAGTTTATAGTTAGGATCCTATAATGGAGATTTTGGTTAACAAAAAAAGGAACTAAAATGGAGACTATACTTGGAGGGTCGGGGGACTTAGTAGGTAGGTAGTAAGTAGACTTATAAGTACCCTAAAAGGGACCCTAATTTGGGGTTATGGTACTTATAAGTCCCTAAAATCGCCAGTTACTATGTCACCCGACCCTCCAAATAGGTAGTTCTAGGATCTCCAGTAGTAGTACACTTATTCCCTTTTTGTAGTCCTAGGTTCCTTATAAAGTTACCCAATACCAAAAAGAGATGCCTTTTTATTCTTAGGTTACTGGGTAGGGTTGTAATTAGGGTAACTATACTTATAACCCCAATTAAGGCACTTATAACCTTATTTACTAAGTCCCATGATCCTCCAAGTAGACCCTAAACCCTAAACCCTAGGTTACTGGGTATCCTAGTTCTGTCCAGGGCAGTCCATGCCTACGGAGGATCCTGCTGCCAACCTGCTCCTTGTCACAGCTGGGCGTAGTGCGGATTTGGGGGAGATTTACTCTAAACCCCTAAACCCCTAAGCCCCTAAGCCCCTAAACCCTAAACCCCGAAACCCCTAAACCCCTAAACCCCATAAGCCCTCAACCTCTAGAGTATGGGGTTTTGGGAGTATTTGGTCTAGTTGGCACTGCCCCTGCGGGGACTCCTCTTCACCGGCCTTTCAAGCTGTGGTTTGGGTCAGTATTCCCCATACGGGTGGTTGTCAAATCTATGGTCCCTTTTTGGGTACCCTAAATACTAGGTGCCGTATCAAACTAGGGACCCCAAAAGGTACCATAAGTTTGAGAACCACCCACAATGTAGGTACTTTGGACCTTTCTGTGAGGGCTGATTTAAGAAACTCGGGTTTACAGACATAGGGTAGGGGTTGGTTGTTTAGGGTTTAGCATTTCGGGTTTACGGGTTCAGCATTCAGGGGTTCGAGGGCTAAAGGGTAAAGTTTTGGGGTTTAGGGTTTAGTATTTTGGAGGCGGCACATCCAAGATCTCGTAAGAGTCCGCCAAAACCAATTGCTGAGATGGATATGCGTAGACTGGAGCCTAGTTTTCCGAACATGTGGCATCGGGGGAAGATGCATAACGGCAGTCCCGGACAAGTCTTGACATTGGCAATTTGCCATTGTCTGTCTACACTGCCCGTCGATTTTACTCCTCCTGTGTCCCAATTGCGCCAACCACGGGTGCGGGTCATGTACCATGGTCATGCTTCTGTCCGCAAGTCGTGCGTTCTGGTATTTACAGACATGTAGGTCAGCATCGCCACATTGCATCCGAACCTGAGCCCTCCCTCTAAGCAAAGGCCTTGTCTCGCCCCAAACCCGAAACTTTTCACATCCCGGCCCTAAATTGCAAAGACTGAAGCTCCCGGCTAAAGGACCTTAGCTTGAGCTTTCCCAGCACAGAAACGTCCTGCCCCTAACCCTAAAAAACTGTATTTATTGCAGGAACATATCGCTCGGTCAATTTGATCCGAACATGTAACTCCAATACGTACATCAGTCAGCAAGGACCAATCACAGCCAAGGTTTTTTTTGCAAATTGCGGTTGCCTCGGTTGTATCAGTGCTAGCGTTTGTGTACCGTCTACAGAGTTTTGTTCACATTCACTTCGTAACTTGCGTTATGTTTGGTGCTTGGAACTGAGCGTAACATAAAGCGCATTTCTACATATGCAACATGCTGATTACGATTCGTGTAAAAAAATGTACACAGACGAATGCACGTACATGAGGCAATCACAGGCCGTACACTGTTGTGCTTACAGTCGGGAAGCACCGAATTCCCGAAGCGTCTGCCAACGGGCCTATAAGAAGCCATGCAAGACTCTTTGAGTAGACCTCTCGGCAACGCTAAATCCCAACCCCAAAACCTCAGCCCTAAGCGCTAAACTCCAAACCCTAAAACTTAAACCCTAAACTCCTATGTGGGTGGTTGTCAATATTAGGGTCCCCTTTTGGATCCTTATTATAATACGGCACCGAATATTTAGGGCACCCAAAAAGGGACCATAATTTTGACAACCACCCATGTAAACCCTAAACTCTTGAACCCAAAGCCTGATCCCCGCACTCCGAAAGCAAGGTATCTTCGGTGCACCGTTTGCACGTGCACTACCATTCCCAAATGCTGGCCGAGCGACTGGGGCGATGTATGAGGTCTGTGTGAATAGCTTCCAGGGGCTTATATAATCTAGGATGCCCAGTAGTACCCTTATTCCCTTTTTGTTAGTCCTAGGTTCCTTATAAAGTTACCCAATACGAAAAAGAGAGGCCTTTTTATTCTTAGGTTACTGGGTATCCTAGTCTATAATACACAAATCCTATATCACACTCTCTGTAAGGGTTAACTACTATTTGCTTAAGAACCCCCCAAAAATAAAAAAAATATATCCCTTATGGGTGTAATATAGGGATTATTATTTTTTTATTTTTGTGGGTTTCTTAAGCAAATAGTAGTTAATCGTTCTAGGATTTGCTTTTTTCGCCTGCAGGGGTGTGGGGATCTAGGGTTCGGGGCTAAGGAAATCTAGGGGCCTTCAGAATTAGAAGCATGATGAGGGAGACCCCTTAAAGGGTACCCCTTCCGAACCCTACTTCTGGCTCTTTTAAAAGGGACCTTATTGAGAGGGTCTATATCCCCGAGGGTCCCCCTAATCCTAACTCCCATCAGAATTAGAATAGGGTTCCTTTGGAGGGGTCTACAAGGTCTACTAAAAGGGCTATAATAAGGATTGATATGGGTGGTTGTCAAATTATGGTCCCTTTTTGGGTCCCTAATATAGTACGGCACCTATTATTAGGGTACCCAAAAAGAGGCAAAGGGACCCTAATTTTGAAAACCACCCATATAGTGTAGCGGCCGCAACAATTCGAGTATAATTCAGGCTGGTGGGGCTCATGGATCTGAAGGAGCCTAAACCCTGAACCCTAAAGCCTAAACCGGGGGCTTTGGGGTTTAGGGTCTTCAGGGGTTTAAGGTGTTCAGGGTCTCGTATGTTTGGGGTTCAAGTTCAGGGTCTTATGATGGGTTTAGGGCTTCAGTGCGTACGGGTTCAGAGTTTCAGGTCTTATGGGTGCAGGGTCTAGGGTTGGGTGTTATGTGCTTGTGATTTAGGATCTTATGGGTTTTGGATGTACAGGGTTTAACGTTTGGGGTTTGGGCTGTCTTGTATCAATTCCAGCAACCTTGAAACCTAAACACTCGCAGCCCAGACGGGTTCTCCCTGCTCCTGTGCTGGGCAGGAGAAACTTAGAGAAGTCCTTGTGGCTGGCCTTCAACAGGGCAAATGAAGCCTCAAGAAAGCAGGTGCCCAGAAATCATGAACACCTAAGTTGCGACAGCGAGTCTTGGTAAGTTTAGACTTATGAACACGTATGACGAAGTTTGGGGAAATGTGACCCACTGAGAATGCATTTCGATACTTTCTCGCTTCACATGTGTGCCAGCTGGGGTAAAGTCAGGTGCAGCAGTGCCGGATATATTTGGCCACTAGCCTTGTGCTGGACATTCTTGCCTTTACGCCCTATTGACCTGAAGATTTGTTCTTCCGCCTCACCCCCCCCCCACCGGCTGTTGATCTCAAAGCCCGAAACCCCCTCCAGCAAAGCCTTCACCACTGAGTCACTTGATTCCATGCCTCCCGAACCTAAGCCCTAACCGCAAGAAGGAGAGAAAGACAGAACGACTCGGCTGACTTTTCGATGTTCCAGCACAAGCTCATGAATTTTCATAGTTTCTGGTGCGCATGCACCCTCCGAAGTACTGAGAAGCCGTGCTTTTCGAAAAGCTCATCACGCGGATTAAGGTCTCAGAATCCCTAAACCATCCACTCCCGAACCCCAAACCCTGAACTAGCAAGCCCGCTTGTTTGGAACAGATATTGCGGTAGGAGTTCCTAGTGGCTTTGTTGAAGGAAACTGTCCACTAGGATGCCCAGTAGTACCCTTATTCCCTTTTTGTAGTCCTAGGTTCCTTATAAAGTTACCCAATACCAAAAAGAGAGGCCTTTTTATTCTTAGGTTACTGGGTAACCTAGTCCAGGCTCTGATCAGGATGGAGTGTTGCATGTAAGGTCATATACAGGGGTTCATGTCAGTTCCGGGATGTATGAAAGGTCTTATATAGGGTCTAAAAAAGGGCTTTACAGGAGTCTCTTTGAATGGTTTTCTGAAGAGTTGATACAGGGGGCCTTATAGGTTTCTTCAGAGCCCCTCATTCCAAGCTCCAACGCCGTCCTAAAACTCTCAGCGCCAACACCCCAAACCCTGAAACCCCAATCAATATCCTTTAAAGCCTCAAACCTTCAAAACCCTCATCTCTTTGAATACTAAACCCTAAACCCTACCCCCCCCCCCTTCAAACCAAAACACCTCTAAGATACCTACAACTACCTTACATCCCCGAAGACCCTAAATCCCTACACCCTCATCCCTGAACTCATAACCCTAACCCTAACCTACCAGAACCTACTTTTGTGTAGGGGCCCTACAAATCCCATATTAGGGTTTAGGAAAGGAACCTACAAAAAGGAAGGCTTTAGTAGGTCTAGGAAGACTCTGTAACTCTCCCGATCTCGAAGCACGCGCTCTCGGAGTCGGAACAGCGCAATGACGATGGCTACCTGATCTCTGGCTCTGAAACGCTAGGCTTTAACTGACAGATCTTCTGGTTTAGGGTCCAGGGTTTTGGGCTTTGGGGTTTTGGGTTTTGGGGTCTAGGGTTTAGGACTTAGAGTCTTGGGGTTGTGGTTTGGGGTTTAGGGTTTTTGTTTAGGGTCATGGGGTTTAGGGTTTGGGGCTGAGGGTTTACTTTGGTTGACTCTTAGGTTTGGGGTTCTTGGTTTAGTTTTCAGGGTTTTTGGTTTAGGGCTCAGGGTTTGGGGTAGTTTAGGGTTTTTAGGTTTTTGGTTTAGGGTCTAGGGCTCTTGGATTGGGATCTAGGGGATGGGCTTAGGATCTCATACCGGGGCCTCGAGAACCAACATACCACTATGGGCTATTAGACCCTAAAGATCCCTATTAGGACCCTATTAAGGGTAGATTAAGGTACCCATAAGGTCTAATAGCCCATAGTGGTACGGATTGGGGCTTGATTGTATAAAGGAGAGCTACGGGGGTTTAGGGCTTCAGGGTGTGGAATGGGTTCGGCTTTGGGGTTTCAGTGTTTAGCTTGGCTTTGGTTTCACTGCTGTTTTGCGAGTTTGATGCTTGGCGGATCTTTTGTTTTTTGTTCATTTGCATGGGCAGCATGCAGGTTCTCTTCTGAAGAACTTCGGGCCCCAAATTCAAGCTTCGATGCTTTGTCATGGGGAGGGCGGATACGGGGAGCCGATTTTCGGCAGGTGGCCATATGCATTGCCTTGATGGCAGCAGATGCTCGCAGGAAATGGCGCGAACAAAACTTGATCTTGTTGCTCATCTAGGATGCCCAGTAGTACCCTTATTCAAGGTTCCTTATAAAGTTACCCAATACCAGAAAGAGAGGCCTTTTTATTCTTAGGTTACTGGGTATTCTAGCAGTTTACTTTTGTTCATAGAAAACCCAAGAGAATAATATTATATTGTATTATGGTTCTACGGGGGGTACGGCTGAAGTGCAACCTTAAACACATTAACCAGCCATCAACTGGCTCGATTTCTCAACTTCTGAGACTAGAGGACCGAACCTATGCTTGCTGTAAAATCCTGAACGCCTGAACTCTAAACTCCTGTTAGCTGCACCCTAAGCCAAAAGACCTTCAAGACTCTGCCTTACGCGGGGGCTCAATTTACGTAAACCTAAGCTGCAATGTGCCGATACGTGTACCTGCCAAAATCATGACCGCCTTGAGAAACCCCCACTATAGTCTCCATTGTAGTTCAATTTTTTGGTTATCCAGTTTTGTAGTTAGGATCCTATCATAGAGATTTTGGTTAACCAAAACAGGAACTACAATGGAGACTATAGGCATAATTCTATTCCTTTTACTGCACCCTAGTATGGGAACGCAAAGGGGGCCCTAGCTGTACCCATATGGTATATGCTTAACAAGGGTTCCTATAATCCGGAGTATCTTCAGGGCAAGGATCTGTACTATTCGAGCAGATGGACGCTTTGGGTAATACTTCGAATTTTAAATCGAGGGCTCGGAATTCTGAGCAATGCTATTCTCATGACAGTTCGTTTTGGCCCCTGTTAAGTTATCCCTTGTAGCTGTAATTACCAAGTCCCATGAACCTCCAAGTAGAGTCCAAGTCTTTTGGCTTCGGGACGCTCCGAAGATTTCAGGGCATTTGTTGGTCAAGGGTCCAAGGTTTTGGGTTTGTTTGTTGTTTTTTAGATAGTGAACGGGGGGAACTTTAAACTTTTTGGCCTTATATAGTAGCTCTATCTTAAAAAGTTTGAACTTTTTGGGGCCCGGTTGTTGAAGAAGAGAGGTTTGTGTTTTGTGGTTCTTGTTTCAGGGTACAGGGCTTAGGGTTTCCGGGTCCAACGGAAATGAACGTGGGATTACATAGCGATACTCTTCCCTTATCGTCCCTCTACAGGAACCCTTGATATGAGAAGGATCCTCACCCTTTATATAAGAAGAATCCTCATTATACCGTACTAATCATACTCCTTAAAGAACCCTTTTGAAAAGAGCCCTATACTCACCATACTCCTTAAAGGAACCCTTTTAAAAAGAACCCTATACTCATCATACTCCTTAAAGGAACCCTTTTAAAAAGAACCCTATACTCACCATACTCCTTAAAGGAACCCTTTTAAAAGAACCCTCTACTAATCATACTCCTTTAAAGGAACCTTTCTAAAGGAACCCTCTACTAAATAAGGCCTCCGCAGAATGCCTCGCTTCCCACGCAGGGGCGACCTTCTTTGATCTCTCCCCCGCAGTGATCGAAGGCCGAGCAGTTTCTAGGTTTGGGGCGCCTTCATTGTTCCTTTTAAAGGGTTCTAGAAGGGGTTGATAAGGGATCTATAATTAGGGTTTTAAAGGGTTCTATAAGGGGTTTATAAGGGATCTATAGGGTTCTTTGTTGGGGCGTTCAGGGCTTTCAGGGTTTAGGGCTTAGGGTTTAGGGTTTTAGGGTTTAGGGTTTAGTGTTTTAGGGTTTTAGGGTTTGGGGTTTAGGGTTTAGGGCTTAGGGTTTAGGGGGTTAGGACTTTCAGGGTTTCGGGTTTGAGGCTTTTAGGGTGTAGGGTTTAGGCGTTTAATTAGGGTGTAATTAGGGTTTGGGGCTTTTAGGGTGTAGGGCTTCGGGCCTTAATGTTTGAGGCTTAGGGCTTGCAGGGTTAGCATTTAGGGTTTGGGGTTTAGGGAAGGAGCGACCCTGTAGAAACCTGCAAGGTCATATAGCAGGCATCCGTGTTTTGGGCACTCAACTTCTCAGAAGGCCCATGTACACTAGAAGTAGGCGCTAGGGCTCGCAGAGTCATAGTAACCTAGGATGCCCAGTAGTACCCTTATTCCCTTTTTGTGGTCCTAGGTTCCTTATAAAGTTACGCAATACCAAAAAGAGAGGCCTTTTTATTTTTAGGTTACTGGGTATCCTAGTAATGCTGTTGCAAAACCCCGCTACCACTTAGAAATCCTCGTCTCTTGGGCCGTCAAGTGTCGTTGGAGGGATTTAGAAGTTCTGGCCTGCAGGTCGGTTTAGGACAGAGTTTAGGATTTAGAGTGTACCTTAAGCCGGAATAACTTTAGGATTCCTTATTATGATTTCCTTATATAAGTCCTTAAAAAGGTAGGTTATTCTGGCTTGGTAGGGCATAATGTAAGAACCTGATTAAGAATCCTACTGTTTTGGGGTAATAGGCACAGGGTTTCTTAAAAAGGTTCCTACATTAGGGTTCAGGCATGTTTGAGGTGTAGGGCCCGTAGCGTTTAGGAATTAGGATCTAGGTTTTAGGATTTGGTGGGCAAGCAAGGTTTGTTGGACTTAGGCCTGTCTCGGGGTCTGGGACCATAGTAGGTCGGGTTGATCTCACAAAGCCCACCACTGAGGTGGCGCTTTCAGAAAGAACTTGTCGCACAAGCCCCTCAAAGCGAGAATCCCGAAGCCAGAAGCGCTAAACGCCCCCCACGCTTGGTCTAATGAGTGAGGCCATACTCATAGGGAACCCAAGGAGTAACGTTACCAATGATTCCAACTCCCTGTACCTTTATAGGATATACTTAGGCCTAAAACTGTCCTACAGAGGAACCCCCTTCAAGGCCTAAGCATATATGCTACAGAGGTACCCTAATCCCCATACCCTTATAGAATGCTGTATTTAATCCCTATAGATCCCTTTAAAAGGACCCTTGAAGGAACCCTTGTAGAATCCCACTAAACGCTAAACCCCTAAACCCTAAACCCCTAAACCCTTGGAGCCCTTGGAGCCCCTGGGTGTACATGAGTCCTTGCGAGGAAAGAGCACGCAGGGCAAAGCCGGGTCTGCTCTCCTTGTCTACAAGGTCTTCATCTGCGCACAGGACGCCGATGTGTTGGGTTTAAGGTTTAGCAGCCTTTAGGGGTTTGCCATCCCGTCCGTATTGATGTAGACCCCTGATAAATGAAGCCCCCTACCTTTACAACGTGGATGCTACTATTAGGGCCTTCAAAGAAGGGGGGGTTATAGATCACAGCTCAACATAAACTACCCGCAGAGCATTCATGTAAGCTCCTGGTTGGGGTCGAAGTGAAAAGGGCAGGAAAGGGGTAGAGCTAGGCTGACGCTGAACAACGGTTTGCTTCGAAGATAGTTGTCAGTACTAGAGGGGACCTGATTGATTGAGTTTTGTTTGAGCGGGGTAGGGGGCATATTACAAATAATAGTTAATAGTGTGTTTAGAATGGGCACTAGCCGGGATTAGATTGTATCGCTAAACAGTCACCTATGTGAGTATTGTTGGCCGTAGTGTTTTGCAGCTTCGCCCTTTTGGAAGCCTGGAGTCGGCTAGAGTCTAGACAAATATATGTACATAGATTATATATACAAATATATATATATATATATATACATGTATACATATATATGAGTATGGAGTCCCTGGCGAGAAGAAGCTCCGTCTCAGTGAGTTCCCTATAAATTTATTATTAAACAGTTCAATATCAGTTCAATTTGTCAAAAGTTCGGTTTAGGTTTAGGTTAGCAGGATAAAGAAGTCGTATGATGACCACAGTTTGGGTTTTACGGTTCATGCTTTAGGGTCCAGGGCTTCGTTTGTAACGGCTTTGCCTTCTCAGACGTCAACCATGGGCTGAGACCAAGTTTGCAGCCCGCACAGTAAAGCAGATCCCCTAAACCCTAAACCCGAAAGCCCTAAAAACCCTAAACCCTAAAAACCTTAAAGCCCTAAAAACCCTAAACCCTAAAACCCTAAAACCCTAAAGCCCTAAGCCTTAACCGATAAGGGATTTGCCCCGTTACCCGATTGGGCTTCGATTTACCCCTGCCCTGTTTCTGTCGTCCACCTGTTTAACACAGACGGCATCTATACCCTGGTGACCTCAAACCCATCTATATCCTGGTGGCCCTTAACCCCAAACCGTAAAGCCGTAAACCCCAAACCCTAAACCCCAAATCCAGGTCCTGTTCAGACCTGAACTCCACATGCAGCCACGCGTTTGAGAAACCCACACATCCACCCCAAGCTGGGGGGGGTTGGCAGGGGTTCTTCAAAGTGGGGGTCTGTTTGGCCTATAGTAGTAGAGTAGGTAACCTTTAACCATTTTTGGGCTGGGGACGCAGCTTATTCCACGTCGCGCTTTAAACTTTTTGGGCTAGTATAGCCCCTATATAATCCCTATATAACCAAAAAGGTTAACCCTTAGTTCCCCATGATACCCGACAAGTAGGTTGGGGGGCTCCTTGTATGGGCTTAGAGGCATCGAGTTTGGGGTTTTGGGGTCCGGCATTGCTGCTTCGTATGGGTGCGTCCCTTTTTTGGGGTCCCTAATTTTGTACGGAACTTAGTATAGCTTAGATCATAATATTAACCCCTCTATAATTTAAGCCATATTCCTTTATTAAGGGGTATTGGGCTCTCTGGGATTATGTTAGCAATACAAACTACCCGTATCTTTAAAGATCTTAAACCTGGACCACCTAAACCCTAAACCCCTGAACCCCAAACCTTAAACCTGGACCACCACGGCAGGACATGGCTCCATCAGTGATTTACATCGAGCCTTGGCGCGTCCGAGGGTCCATGGACCCATGTGGGGTCTGGGTTTAGGGTTTCGGGTTTAGGGTTTAGGCTTTGGGGTTGAAGGTTTAGGGTCTGGAGGGATGGGATGAGGTTGTGTAGGTGCTCGCCACTCGCTTGATGCGTTTTTTGCTGTAGGGGTCCTAATGCTGAGGCCTTCGAGGACAGGGCTTAGAGTTGGCATTGGAGTTCCAGATTCAGAGTTTGTGGTCGGAGTGCCACTGATTTCGCGGGTCCAGTTTAGAGGTTTCGGGCATCAGGGCTTACGGAGTTTGTAAACCAAGGATCCTGCAATTTGGAGTCTGTTGAAGGGGCCCCTGGCTTTCTGAAACTTCCAAGCAGCACCCCCTGAACCGAGGGAAGCCTGAACAATTAGTGATGCCATTCCTTGGGGTGTTCTTTTTTGAAGGGAGTCCACGCAAGGTTGAAACCGCTGAGGAGGAACTCTCTTGAGGTGAATGTGGACATGTTGGGTTTAGAGTGCGTCATCGGGAGAGGGCAGAGGGATAAACTCAGGCTTCAGGATTTTGGTCGAGTCCCTGGATCGGCTCAGAAACAGGTGTTTATGTAGGGTTGTAGTTGTACATAATCTGGACCCTGAGGCCTTCATACCCGAAACCTTAACCCCCGAAACCCTATCCACGCTCATTCTCTCTCTCTCTCTCTCTCTCTCTCTCTCTCTCTCTCTCTCTCTCTCTCTCTCTCTCTCTCTCTCTCTTGTGCCCAGGATCAGGTGGAGCAGGTGTTCCAGGCACAAAGGGATGTGAACAATTCGAAATGGAATGCTCCGGCGCCCTTAGGATCCTCAGTATGATGAGGCCACAGAAACACCCCAAGCCCAAGTTAGTTGGACCTGAAGCTTTGGGCCCTCTTCGGGCTGCATGCTTCGTAGTCGCTTCCGAGGGCTTCATGTTGCGACCTTATGGGTTTTCGAAAAAGCTAACCAGGCCCGAACGGTCCTGTATGGTGTGATCTTTCGGCCCAAATGCCTTGAGCCCTCCAGTTTAGGATACTTTTGGAAAGCCTAAACTTCCCTAAAACTTAAACTCTCAACTCCAAGTACTGTGGGGCCTCTGCAAGCACAAACAGACACTGCACAAAGCATTTGCCACGACGCAATATAAATTATTTGTAAACTAGGACCCGGAGTAGGCCCTTATTCCCTTTTTTAGGGTTTAGGTTCCCTTATAACCCCCTTTAAACCAAAAAGGGCACCCTTTTTATTCCTAGGTTACTCTTAGGTCTAGTAAAACTTTAGACATTTTAGCCCTAACTCAACTCTGAGGTTCCTGACGTGCACGCAGACACAAAAAAAAAAACTGCAGATTAAACCCCGCCGTTAAGCCACCCAGAGAAGCCCAAAGAGTTGCTCAGGGATCCCTGAAAGGAGCCTAATAAACCATGGAGTATGCCCTTTTTAGTCATAACTTGCTAAAAGCCTTACAAGGGCCGATTATAAGGGCTTGGTAGGGTCCTTAAACCCTACACCCGTGGATAAATGGGTTCATAGTTTGCCTTACCCTAAGGCTCCATAGTAGTTGCTTTTTGGGATGACCTTATAGGATTCTAAATATGAACCCCAAAAAGGAACTGCTATGGAGCCTCTGGGTATGCCACCCCAAAAAAGCCGCCACCTTTGGGAGGCCACGAAGAAGAAGAAGGGAGGCGACTCGGCAACCGCGCCCAGCCGGATCAAGAAGGCCATGACTTCCACAGGGCGCCTACGGTCATGCTTGTGTTTTTAATCAGCTTGTGTAGGCTTTCATGAAGTTTTATAAGTTTTTTTGTGAGGTTTTATAAGGCCTTCCTTCATGCGGTTCTATGAGGCTTTCATAGATGAGGTTTGATTCGTCCGTGCCAGCATTCCGCGTTTTGGATTCGCAATGGAATCCCGCACCTGCACGGCTTGTTACATGAAGTGCCAGCCTTGGCAAGACGCCTCCTGCGGGATGATTTATCATGTCTTTTTTTGTTCAATAGACAGAGCCCTAAGTGTAAACAAGTTTGGGGACTGTTGATCTCGACACCTTCTATAGTGCCGCTTATAGCCACTGTGGGGGGGTACACTTGTGCACACTCACTTGCACCAGCGCGAGCGCATATAGGTAGTCCCCTAATGAAGGTCTTTTCTTAGGTCTCAACAATTCTACGGCACCCTTAAAACAAGGACCCTAAAACGGGACAAACGACCCTTTAGTACATGTGTTTATATAGAAACCCTAGAGAAATTATAGACACCCTTATAGATCCCATTAAGCAACCCTAAGAAGGGACCTAAATTAGAGAGCGACCCGCATGAGGTCACCGATCAGACCAGCTTTTACTTACCTTCGGTTAATAGGGAATGGAAGAAGGTAGTGATAATAGTTATAGTTGTACCCCATTCCCCCATTCCCTGCTAACCAAAAGTAAGTCAACCCTTACAATAACTACCCATGAACCCTATACCCTTATAGAATCCCTATAGATCCCTTTAAAGGCACCCTTCAAGGAACCCTACTTATAATCCTCCATTCCCTGCTAACGAAAGGTAATTAGGATGCCCAGTAGTACCCTTATTCCCTTTTTGTAGTCCTAGGTTCCTTTTAAAGTTACCCAATACCAAAAAGAGAGGCCTTTTTATTCTTAGGTTACTGGGTAGGGTTATAATTAGGGTAACTATACTTATAACCCCAATTAAGGCACTTATAACCTTATTTACTAAGTCCCATGATTCTCCAAGTAGACCCTAAACCCTAAACCCTATAGATCCCTTTTAAGGAACCCCTATAGATCCCTTTAAGAAGCCCTCTTAAGGAACAGTCCCATGATCCTCCAAGTAAGTTTCTCCGCGACAGGACCTGCAGGCGGCTATCAACCAGGTGAAAAGATTCGACGAGGCCTAGGACCTAGAGTAGGCCCTTATTCCCTTTTTGGGGTTCAGGTTCCCTTATAAGCCCCTTTAAACCAAAAAGGGCACCCTTTTTATTCCTAGGCTACTCTTGGGTCTAGAGGCAGGGTAAGTTTAGGGTTTAGGGTTTTTGGGGCTTTAGGGTTTTAGGGTTTAGAGTTTAGGGTTTTGGGGGCTTTAGGGTTCAGGGTCTTAGGGTTTAGGGTTTTTCGGGCTTTAGGGTTTAGAGTTTAAGGTTTTTGGGGCTTTAGGGGTTTAGGGTTTCGAGTTTAGGGTTTTGGGGGCTTTAGGGGTTTAGGGTGTAGAGTTTAGGGTTTTGGGGGCTTTAGGGGTTTAGGGTTTGGCGAGTTTTGCATTGAGGCGTTAGGGCTTTGGTCGAGGACCGTTGTGAGAAATATGTCCGTTCGGGGTCCAGATCTCTTGTTGCTGCGATGGTCAGGGCTTTGTAGCATCGTTGGCCCAGTGCTGAGTATAGCAATAGGAATAATACTTGAGGTACAGCACTGTAACACTAGTGGCAGTCACAGTAGTCTACTGGTAGCCGTAGTAGACATACTTGAGGTAGCACTAGTAGTAATCGCAATCGTTTCCGTAATCGTAGTCGATAGCACAAGCAATAGCAATCGTAATCTTAGTCATAATTTCCAGTAATAGTGAACTGTCAGACTGGTGGAATGAGGGTTGAAGATGAATCTAAATACAGGACTCACCGTTCAAGGGTGGTCAAGGTTAGGGATGTTTAAGATTTGAGGGCATAAGTAACGGTATCTGGGTTGTATACTTGTTCTTGTTAAAGGGTTGAGTCAGAGCCCTTGCTTGACGAGAGGCCAATGAGCAAGATCGAATCCTCTTCATTGGCAGCACGTCCAGGTGCATCCGGATGCGGTATTGAGAATATAGTTGTATTATTCAGAAGTCGAAGGTCTTGTTGAAGCAGCTACTTCATCAGTTCAGGCCAACTGGCGTGTGCAGCAACAATCAGTTTTGCAGCTTTAATTGAGATTCCGAGATTGGCAGTGAGTCGATATCTTGGAGGCAGAGTATTGTATCACCGCAGCTGGCTGCTCCTTCAGCTTTTCCTGTGCCGGGTCCTTTCAATTTTCAGCGAAGCAGATCTGCCATGCCGCGCCAGAGCAGCCGACCCTCCACGAGCGCACCGCAGCGAGCCGCGCCGGCACCGTCCCATGGTCGCGCGGCCCCAGCGCCAGCTGCTACGCAGGCACCTCCTCCTGCGCAGCATGCTCCAGCCCCAGCACCTGCAGCGGCTGCTCCGGCAGCTGCTCCCGCAGCTGGCGGTGGCATGATGTCGGGCCTCATGGGCTCCATGATGTCTGGCATGGCAACGGGCACGGGTATGGCTGTGGCAAACCGTGCTGTGGATGCAGTGATGGGCCCGCGCCAGACAGAGGTGGTTCACCGTCATGAGGGTGCTCCTGTTGCTGCCGCTTCTCCTACGTGCCAGTTCCAGCAGGACCAGCTTGAGCAGTGCATGAAGTCCTCCAGCAACGCTGCATCTTGCCAGTCCTTCATGGATGCGCTGAAGGCCTGCCAGCAGGGCCAGTGAGATGGGCAGTTTCAACTCTCTAGTCGAGGCTTGAGCCACTAAGCTAAAAGCATGGACGACCGCACTTCCATCTTCGAGCCGCAGGCACAGGCGGCGAGTTTTGGATGGGTGCCTGGAGCCATGTGTCCTGTATGCTTTACAGACCTGGTTGCATCAGTAGCAAAAATCGTGTGCAGCACTTTAAGGAGAGGTTCTGTCTGTGTTGCAGCGGTACACGGCCGCTAGTCGGCAACTATGTATATGTATATGTATATGTATATGTATATGTATATGTATATGTATATGTATATGTATATGTATATGTATATGTATATGTATATATATATATATATATATGTATACATACATACATACATACATACATACATACATACATGTTCATGGCTCGGGACAGCATCATGTACCTAATCAAGCGGCCGAGATTCGGGTATGAGGGAGGCATGTCTAAGTCTAATGTGTTGAAAATCCTCGCCAGCTTGCTCTGCTCAAGCAGATTTTCTAGGTGTCCGTTCTTGTGCCACGTGACACAGCCATGCCGCGCCAGAGCAGCCGTCCCTCCACGAGCGCACCGCAGCGAGCCGCGCCGGCACCGTCCCATGGTCGCGCGGCCCCAGCGCCAGCTGCTACGCAGGCACCTCCTCCTGCGCAGCATGCTCCAGCCCCAGCACCTGCAGCGGCTGCTCCGGCAGCTGCTCCCGCAGCTGGCGGTGGCATGATGTCGGGCCTCATGGGCTCCATGATGTCTGGCATGGCAACGGGCACGGGTATGGCTGTGGCAAACCGTGCTGTGGATGCAGTGATGGGCCCGCGCCAGACAGAGGTGGTTCACCGTCATGAGGGTGCTCCTGTTGCTGCCGCTTCTCCTACGTGCCAGTTCCAGCAGGACCAGCTTGAGCAGTGCATGAAGTCCTCCAGCAACGCTGCATCTTGCCAGTCCTTCATGGATGCGCTGAAGGCCTGCCAGCAGGGCCAGTGAGATGGGCAGTTTCAACTCTCTAGTCGAGGCTTGAGCCACTAAGCTAAAAGCATGGACGACCGCACTTCCATCTTCGAGCCGCAGGCACAGGCGGCGAGTCTTGAAGTTGCGGATCATCTCTCACAGAGACCGGAAGTTGTTCGCGCACCGCGGCAAAAGACGTCCAAGAGCTGCAGGAGTTGGCTGTGTGATCAAGGGCGTAGTAGATCTTGTCATCTACGCATGAACAGTTAATTCGACGTAGATTTTTTCTTTGGTATCCATATCATTAGAAATATCCCTGATTAGCTCAACCCTGGTCCTTTCCTCAGCCAGCTCTCGGAGAGGTTCACCGTCCCGCAGTGGGTTTGGTGCCGTTAAAGAGGTTGCTACATGGGCACTTGTTTAAGCTAACTGGTTTAGGATAGAATCGAACACAGTATGTATATATATATATATATATATATATATATATATATATATGTATATTGCTTAGGTACTGAGACTCTTTGGGCTCAAAAGCTTAGGGCATGTCTTCTTGAAGCGCAACTTGCTCGACCACATAGCTCTGCAAGCTCCTTCAGCTGGAGTTGTAGAAGCCGGCTAAAAGGAGGGACCCTTAATGGGGACCCGTACGCTATAATGGGCTATATAATGGGTAGAAAATCGCTATATTGAGTTCATACATCGACACTTCGATCTTCTCAACTTAGATGGAAAGAACCCTTAACTCTCTGATCCATAAGCCCTCCAAGCTCAATCTGTACACCGCCATCACAGCTTCGGATCTTTGAAGCAATGCACTCGGCCCTGATTGATAAGCCGCTCTCCCGTAGTAAGAATCATACTGTGAATGCGGCATAGGGCCTGTAAAGAAAGCGGAATTATTGAATTGTTAGTCAGGATTCTACCTATAGTCTCCACTGTAGTTCCTTTAACCAGAATCTTAAGAATAGGATCCCAAAATGGTGCCGTATTATTTTGGAACCCCAAAAAGGACCCTAATTTTGACAACCACCCAAATCCTTTATCCTGAACCCCAAATCCTAAACCCTATGAGCCTAATCCTAAATCCCAAATCCTAAATCCACAGCCCTGGTTGCTGCAGGCCCTTCGCCGAGGGTGTCGATGTCGCAGGGCTCAAAGACTCCTTCGATGAGAAGGCCGCCGGACTTTTTTTTTTTTGTTTTGTTTTGGGGGGGGTTTAAGTTCCTTTACAGGGATTTAGGGCTTTGGGGTTTGGGGTTCAGGGTTTGAGTTCAGGGTTCAGGGTTTAGGGTTCGGGTTTTAGGGTTCTTTTACAGGGATTTATAGGGGTTCGTTCAAAGGGATCTATAATAGTATTCTTCCAGCAAAATTTGTGGCTGAGGGTTTAGGGCTTCAGGGGATTAGGGCTTCGGGGTTTAGGGCTTTGGGGTTTAGGGTTTTGGGTTCAGGGTGTAGGGTTTAGGGTTTAGGGTATTTGGAAGTTTCCGAAAATAGGGCTACCTGATTTTGGGGGTCCTTATTATAAGGCTCCTGCTATGTAGGATACTCCCTGTTGGCTGAGGATTTAGGGCTTTAGGGGATTAGGGCTTCAGGGGTTTAGGGGTTGAGGGTTTAGGGCTTTGGGGTTTAGGGTCTTCAGGGGTTTAGAGTATAGGGCTTTGCTCCCTAAACCCTAAACCCTAAACCCTAAACCGTGGCTCTAGGGGTTTGGGGTTAGGGTTTGTGGGGTCTTGGGTTTGGGGTCTTGAGCTTCGGGGGTTTACGAAGTTTAGGGTTTCAGGGGTCTTAAGGGAATTTCGGGTCGAGGCTTTGGTGGGCTTTAGAAGTCTAGGGTTTTGGATTTTGTGCTTTTGGGCTTTAGGATTTTAGGGTTTTGGGTCTAGGGCTTTTGGGCTTTGGGTTTTTTAGGGTTTTGGGTCTAGGGCTTTTGGGCTTTGGGTCTTTTAGGGTTTTGGATTTTTGGTATTTAAGGGTTTAGACTTCATATCTAGTGCCGATATGACAGAGGCTAATTTCACTTGTCAGCTTTGCTATTTTCCCTGGAGGGTCCCCATAAATTCGAGGAAGCTTCACGAATGAGTCGCTACCAAGGTAGTAGCTTAGGGTAGCTCTGGCTAGATTGGCTTTGGCTTTTAGATTGGGGTACTGCTTGCAGGGAATAGAATCTTTGCCATAGTTGGGTAACCTTGTAAATTTTATGGATACTTCAACCCAATAAGGAATAAAAATGTACATGTATAATCCTATCCCAGCCATGAAGTAACTAGGAGGAATGGAATCGCGGATTGCGGTGGGGAGTTTGCCAATATTGTGGGGCACGGACCCTTTATCCTAGTGTAGGAGGCGTGTTTTGGACTACGGAGACCGTGACCCCTAAATTCGAGAACCGCCCCTTAGTACGGCTCTAGGCTGAAATTCTAAGTCCATGTGGGCCTTTGTCAGTGCCTAAGGTCATTCGTTGGATCACAGGTCCGCAACACTCTCAAGCATTAAACCCGTATAGCCCGAAACCCTCAATGAAGCCGTACAGTGTCGCAGCCCCCAAACCGCCGACCAAAAGCCTCCCCCTGAGCCCTAAACCCCAAACCGCGGACCAAAAGCCTGCAGGTCTGGGTTAGCTTCCCGGAGTATGGCAGCCGTGTGGTCCTCTGGCAACAGTTCATGGAGGTCCGCCCCCTGTCTCGGCTTCCTCGTAGCCTTCCACTGTAAAACACTGTTTTAAGGGAGTTCAGGTAACTTAAAACTCCGTATTCGGGGCTCCCATATCGAGGGAGTTTTGGGTCGTTGGGTTTGGCCCGCTCGAGGTTGCATGCGGCTCTGTGATTCAGGTCTCAACAGTTCGTGTCAGGTCTGGACACACAAGCTCACCGGTTTGTGTTTACGACTTGGGCCAGATGATGGGGCAGAAGCAAGGCAAGAGGAATACAATTTCGCGGCAAGCAATATGTAGAAGAAAAGCAAGATCCCACGAGACAGGTAGGTTTGGATAGTTCATTGCAGATCCAAGATTCCTCAAGAACTGACCTGTATACCGCACAGCCCTAAAGTTTAGGCTTTAGGTTTGAGGGTTCAGGGCTTGGGTTTGGGGTTGAGGGTTTCAGGGCTTTGGGTTTTTGGTTGGGCGCTTAGTTCTTTCCTTGGTTTGGGGTTTCTGACGCACTAGAGGCCTGCAGCGCCCAAAGAAACCCTTAGCCCTAAACGCTCCCTGAAACCCTCTGATATGGCTGTTATATACCCATTATACGCTTTGGGTAGGGATCCCCATTACGGGTCCCTTTCCTACTAGGGAATGGGGGATAGTCCTTTTTGGTCCCCTACAGTAGTCCCAATAACCCATTCCCCCAAACCCCAAAGCCCTAAACCCTAAAAACCTAAACCCTAAACCCTTTCGCCCTTTCATCGCAGGAGCACGGCGTCACGGTGGATCCGGCCAAGCTGAACATCTCCACATTAGCGAGAGCCGGGGCTACGGAGGGGAGATTTCTGTACTATAGGGGCCTTAATAACCGGTTCCTTTAAAGGGGCCTAGAAGGGCTATTATAAGGATCCAGAAAAGGGGTCTAAATAATTACCTAGGTTGCAAGTTCAGGACTTGCAGTTGAAACTCTTGGTTCAGGGTTGAGGGTGCTTGTTAATGGCGCAGAGTGGGGAAAAGCCCCGGGGATGAGAGCTCGGGAAGGGTGGTTGAGTAATTCCTGAATTTCACATGTCCGCATGCTGGCACCATGCAAGTATTTCATGTTAGAGCATTCACATACTTATGTGTGTATCTGTATCATGTATGTATGCATATTTTATATGTATGCACGCATGCATGTGCGCATTCCTGCCTTTCTCCATGTGCATGAGCATCGTAGCTGTATGGATAGGTGTAGGTGTGTGTTTGTGTGTGTTGCTGTATGTTTGTTCGTGTGCATGTGCTGCGCATGTGTCTGTTTTATACACCTTTCCGCACCCCAAATCCCTGAACCGTCCGTATGCTTGGACCGAAGCCTAAACCCCAAAAACCCTAAACCCTTAAGCCCCTAAAGCCTTTAGCCCCTAAACCCCGAACCAGGTCAGCGAGGGCTATCCAGCAGGCTCCATCAAGCAAACGGCCGGCAGCTTAGGGCTGCGTGTAGCAAGAAGCTGAGTTGCAGGTTTCTCGCAGCGCTCGCAATTCCTGACCTTTGGTTAGTACGGGTGGAAGAATGGTAGTAATACGGTTGATGATATAAATCCTGCATTACCCATAATAAGGAACATACCATAATTCCCATAGTTTAGGGTCCTTAAGGTCGTGCAGGATTTATATTATCAACCGTAGTAGTTATAATTGTATCTCATCCCTCCATTCCCTACTAACCAAAGGTAAGATTCAGGGTCTCGGGTGAAAGGCTTCGGAGAATATGGTGATTGTTCATTGCATCGAGCACAAGGTGGAACTGTTGATTCAGCAAGTCCGAGTTCACACGAAGCAAGGCTACAAATGACCATCTCGAAGATCCAAGCAACGAATGGTTGATTCGTGGACGTGTTCATGCACAAATACATGTACAAACACATATAATATAGATACAGACATATATGAAGGCATCTCTCCTTCTCTCTCTGTGCATGCAGTATGGTAAAATTTCGATATGCCGGCAGCACTAGCACTGCTGTGTCAGAATGACAGAAGTTACAGAGATGGATATAGCGGTCATGCTTTGTCAACGCCCGCACCAATTGTAAACAACAGTTTCGCACATGCGTCCGGGATATAGCTTGGGTTCGGCCCCGCGATCTTTGGGCATTGATCCTGTATCAAGCAATAGGACTTGGACAACCCCGAAAACTAGCTCGTAACACGTACGGCACAGATCCCACACGAGCCCTAACCTGAATTCAGAAGACTTTCCGGCTAACCCGAAACGTTTAATCTCCGACCCAGCATCCCACACCCATACCCACAACCCCCACCCCCTCCGACCCCAACCCTCCAACACCGAAAGCTCAAACAGTCTGTGGGCATGCCTATATAACATATGTATATATATATATATGTATATATATATATATATATATATATATATATTATATGTATTATGTATGTATATGCACATGTGTATATATGTGCATTTACATATCCCCGACTTTACGGGTGCACGGACCATTACAGAACCCCCAAAAGACCTGACAGGAACCGGAGCAGAAGCCTGACAGAGACCTTGGCAGAACCTTTAGCGGAACCCCGACATGCAATTAATTTAACGGACCCTAAACCCTAAACCCTAAACTGTTGGAACCCCGAAAAGAACCCTTGAGGAACTCCTGGAACGCACAGGTCGACCGTGTGCTGACGGCGCGACGGGTGCAGCAGCTGAAGAACCGGCCGCTCAAGGCGGGTTGGTTTTGGGGGGTTGAGGCTTGAGGGTCTAGGTTTTTGGGATTGAGGCTTTAGGGTTTAGGTTTTAGGGTTTTGGTGTTGAGGCTTTAGGGTTTAGGTTTTAGGGTTTTGGGGGTTGAGGCTTTAGGGTTTAGGTTTTAGGGTTTTTGGTGGCTTGGGGTTGGGAGTAGGCTTCCTTCTTAAGCAACAGAGGGTTCAGGTCTCAGCAGGTTTTAAAAACAGGGTCCGAAGGTTTAGGTTAGGATTTTAGGGTTAGGGTTTGTAGGGTTTGGGGTTTGTAGGGTTTTGGGTTTAGGGTTTAGGGTTTAGGTTTTGGGTGGCTTGGGGTGGGGATTGGGCGTCTTCTTTCAGCAAAAGAGGGTTCAGGGTCTTGGGGTTTAAAGAAGGGTTTAGGGTCCAACGCTTTACGGTTTAAGGGTTTTAGGTACAGGGCTTCAGGTTTAGGATTTTTACGTTTAGGGTTAGAGTTTCAGAGTTTAGGGCTTAAGGTTTTGGGCTTGGGGTTTGAAGGCCCTGGCTTGATGCTTGGATACTCCCGCTTTACGTAACAGCCCTTTCAGATCCTCGCCATTGTAACCCTTCCCAAAAGCGTCCACGGTTAAGGGTTTTAGGGTTAAGGGTTTAGGGTTTTGATATATACTTTGGCCTTATGAGTACTCCCTATGTACGCACTTAAGGGCGAAAGTATGTACACTACTTGGAGGATCATGGGACTTAGTAAATAAGGTTATAAGTGCCTTAATTGGGGTTATAAGTATAGTTACCCTAATTATAACCCTATAGTTACTAAGTCCCAGGATCCTTTAAGTATGGGTGATCCTCGTGAAGGAGCAGGGGCGTTCATTGAAATCAGGCGTCTTCGGAGTATAGTCCGCCGGAAACTTAGCTTGTCTGGTTCTTAGTAGGTTTAGGGTTTAGGGTTTAGGGGTTTAGGGTTTAGGGTTTAGGGTTGAATAGGGGATTGGTTTCGGAAGACTACTATTGCGGATTATGTAGGGGCTACTAAATTACTAAAGGGATCCACTCCGCCATTTCCTCGGGTAGAACCTCTATGAAGCCCAAACCAGGCCCTATAACGATGGCATTACAATTGCTCGGCTCTTAAACGTCCTTAATATGCGAGTTTGAAGAACAGTAGTAACCTCCCTTGTGGCGACTGTGTAATCGTAGTATGTTACACCCCGAAACCTTATTCTAAAAAATTAGGGCTCCTACATAGTAAACCCTCGACCTTTCGACTTTATGCCCTGCAGGTTCAAGAGTTCATTGGCCCTCTGTCTCGGACGGCTTTCTGCTGGACCCTGGCTGACTTTTGCTCTCGGGTTTGGGTGGTTCGGGGTCATACTCTCAGAGGCCTAGCTATCTAGTATATATTGATGCTTAGAGGGTCGCCATACTTTACTTGAGGTCCACAGCACATGCAATGCTAGATGAGTGCATGGACCCCTTTGATTAAGTAGGGATCGCTGGGATGCTTAGGGCTTCGGGGTAATTGGATCAGGATTTGTGGCTACGGGGTTTAACGGGCTGAAGGGGCTTGGGACCGATGTCAGCTTGCAGATGTAGATGTGTGGTACGATCGTTGATTCCATTTAGGGTGAATCTTGTGCTTTCGGTGAGCACATACAGGGCTACTGCTTATATGGTCACGGGCTCCGCGCCCCCCCCCCCCCCCTACCCCTCGTACCCAACCCCCCCCAAAGGTCAATGATCCGGATATAGGGTGGGGCCCCCTCTTCCCCTGTGGGATGGTTGTGGGGTTTTGGGGTTTAGGGTTTTAGGGTTTAGCTTAAGCTTTTGACTTTTGGGTTTACGGTTACAAGTATGAGGCTTCGAGTCGACAAGGGCTTAGGGAGGATTTGGGGTGTATGCTCTGCTTTAGGCGTAGAGCCTGCAGTTGGGTTGGGTTTAGGGTTCGGTTGGGTGTAGGTTTTTAAGTACAAATTAAGGTTGCTCAAAACAGGGGCACGCGCTGCGTTATAGGGTTTGTGGCTTGCTTGCGAAGGGCTTGCGTGTGAGCCCTGGCCGCCAGCACCACCCCACCATCCGTTGGCAGCTCCAACTTTCCGCACACGCCAGCCCCCGCCCCCACCCCTATCAGACCATACCACTGTGGGGGGGGGGGCGGGAACGCCAGACGCCTGACCACATATTGGTGAAATTTTGAGGAGTTCTATCCCCCTCAACCCTTAACCCCTCAACCCCTAACCCCTAAACTAAACTCTGAACCCTAAACCCCCAAACCCTAAACCCCTAAACCCTAAACCTTGCTGTGATCTTAAAGTCCGGAAGGGACCCAAACCCCCTGACGACCGACGCTCGCGCGCTCCTCCGCTCATAAACCCTACACCGTCCGTTTGGAGAGGATTTTGGGCTTCAATGCAGACCTGGACCCCGACTAACCCACCTTTCTTGGGCTTCCTAATACGAGTTCTTTTGATCAGTCCTTAAAAAGGTAGGTTATTTGGGTTAAGGGAGGCCTTGATAAGTAGAGTAGGCTTTGGGATTTATTTATAATATTAAACCCCGTCTCGAACTGCGAAAAGGCGAAAGAAAGCGGTAAAGCCCTAAGCCTCAAGACCCTAAACTCCTTATAGTAACCCTTCTAGCAATCCTTATGGCAACCTTTAAAGGAGCCCTAAACGGAACACCAGAAGGGACCCTAAAATCAAAGAATCCCCAAAAAAGAGTCCTTGTACAAGGGATCCTTAATCTAGCTTCATCCCACCTTTTGAGGCCTCCGAACCCTAGGTCCTAAACTCTAAACCCTAAACCTCTAAACCTCTAAAGCCTGGTAAGAAACTCTTGCTGATAACCAGTTCGGAAAGAGCCCTCAAAAAAAACTCTAAACCTCTGACCCCTAGAAGGCTTCCAAGACAAGGAACCCGCGAAGCCTTCTTCTGCAGGAAGGAAGAGCTCGATCAGCTCCGTGAGTTCGACCACCTGATAACTGGGGAGAAGGTCCCCGGGTTTAATATGGGTGGTTGTCAAAATTAGGGGCGCTTTTTTGGGGTGCTGCGGACCTCAAATGAACATGTGGCAACCCTCTAAGCTTAAGTATATACAAGATAGCTATAGGGGAGTTTCCGAAAATGATGGGTACCTTATTCTGGGGTCCTTATAAAAAGGATCCTACTATTTAGGATCCGAATCCCCTATTTTCGGAAACTCCCATATAGGGGCCTGAATAATTAGAATCGGGTTCCTTCTAAGGGATCTATAAGGATCACTATAAGGGATACCATAAGGGTACTATGATTCGATATAGGGGCCTGAATAATTCGAATGGGGTTTGGGGTCATATTCTACCATAATTATAGTAAGGAGCCCCCACAACCTGATGTCTGGGGAGAAGGTCGATGGGTTTAGGTGTTTAGGGTTTTTAGGTGTTTACGGTTTACGGAGTTTAGGGGTTTAGGGTTTAGGTTTAGGGTTTTTAGGTGTTTAGGCTTCAATTACGCTCTAGGGGTGTTTGGGGGTTTACGGAGCTTGACTGTAAGGGGCCTAAGTCATTAGAGAAGAGTTTAGGGCATGGGGTTTGCAAGAAAGGGTCGCAAGAAGGGCCTCAATAATCAAACTCTGGTTACTGCAGCGGGTCCCGAAAAGAGGGTTGATATAACAGTTACTACAGAGGTTGTGCATTAAAGCGGGCCTTAACGCACTAGGGGAAGTGTATATAATAGAAATAAAACGGGCCTTAGGACACTAGGGTTTGTGTAATATGGGGGGCCTGAGGCATTAGGACAATCATCAGGCTCAGGGTTAAGGGTTTACAATTAGGCCTGAATCATTAACAATGGGGTTCCGGGTTCCTTTATGAGGTTCAGAAATTTGAAGTAGGGGGTCTATTTCAGTGTTACTAGAAGGGGCACTATAAGGGTTCTACGATCTAGGGACCTTAATTAAGACTTGAGAATTACACTAAGGTGTTGGGCCATTATGCCGTACTGATGTCAGGGAACCGCATAGTCTTCGTTTTTGGCAGGCTTCTGCATCAAAGTGGCTTTTGTGTTATCTAAGAGTTCCCAACAAGCCCAAGCCTAAGCCCTAAACCCTAAAACCCAAAACCAAACATCTCCTAAACCCAGCCCAAGGAGCACATCAGGAAGTGCACAGGTTGTTTCAACTTCAAGCCGACCTCTTAGTTTCGTGATGATCAACCAAGGGTTTAGGGTTCCGGGTTTAGGGCTTAGTGATTCAATCCCCTTTAGGGTTTAGGGTTTGGGATTGAGGGTGTAGGGTTAAGGATTTAGGGTCAAGATTTTTTTCGATGACAACCCGTTGTTGCGGACTGCGAAAAAGCAGGGACGCACACAAAAGGTCAGTTAATTGAAAGTCAAGAACCCCAAAGGGTTTGTGGCGCTGCCACAAGAGCTCGTTCCAAAATGGGTCGCAGCCGGCCAGCGACACTCGATGCGCTTATCGACGCCAAGCACGAAGAACTCACCGGTGGATGTCCTGCTGATATTGCGGAACAGTGGTATTTGTTCGGTCGTTCACCAAAGTTTACCAGCCAGCAAGACATGTTTCGTAATTCCCAGGCCAATGTCTCCTAGTTGGAGAGGAAAAACATGATGGAGCGGCTTAAGCCTTCTTCAAGGAGAGGGGGATATCTGCAAGACCGGCAAGAAGCTCAATTTTCAAGTGCCCCTAAACGCTGGACCCCTAAACCCCTAAACCCCAAACCTTCATCATGTCACTTGAGAAATGTGCTGGCAACAGCACTTCGGAGTTTGGAGAAATCATGTGGAAAGGCGAGTTGTTGCTCCAAAAAGGGCTCTATTACAGTTTGCACAAAGGCTTTAATCAACTGGGGTTTAGGATTTGCGGAATTTTCTGGCGTTGGAGGATACAGGTTTCTAGGGCTGCGTCTAGGGTTTTCAGGGTGGCAGAGGGCGGCTAAGGTCTGAAGTTTCAATATTCCGACTCGAGGCTCGATAGGATTCGGAGCTGCTGCGGGAACTTAACACACTCCCAGCGCGAATTTTGAACAAGTCTTGTTGGTCTAGCTTTATAGTTGTATTGGACTTTTGTTTGACCGTTCGTCGTCTGCCTCTGTGGGGGAAGGGACTGCAGCGCTTGAACATGGAGCTTCAACCGTCGCATGTATAGTCTAGTGGGGTTCAGGATGAGACAAAAGATATTGCGAGTTGCTACGGCTCGTCTGTTGGGGTGGTGCGGCTAGCGCAAGACTCTAGAATCTCTAGGTTTTCTAGAACAGAAAACAGAATCTGATGCAATTCTGCTACAAGACCCAGATATCCGAAAAGGATACTATAGGGGCCTTGACAGTTACCTATACTGTTTTGGGAGGGTTCCTTGTTGTAAGTATAGTATAAGATATACCCCGAAGCCCTATTCTATTTATTAAGGCCCCTATAATATCATAGTACCCTGATGATATATCCCTTATCGTAACCCTTATAGGTCCTTTAAAAGGCGCCCTACTCTAATTATTAAAGCCCCTATACTAGCGCCTTGAAGTCTGAAGCCCCAAAGCTACTTCAAGGATCATGCGACTTAGTAACTAGGGCTATAATTAGGGTAACGATACTTATAAGCCCAATTAAGGTACTTATAACCTTATTTACTAAGTCCCATGATCCTCCAAGTACCGGTGTTGGGGTTTAGGGTTTACCTTAACCCGGAATAACCTACCTTTTTAAGGACTTATAGAAGGAAATCATACTAAGGAGCCTTAAACAGGCAGGTTCTTCAGGGTTAAGGTAGGGTTAAGGAACCCAAAACCCTAAACCCTAAACCATAAACCCCTAAACCCCTAAAACCTAAACCCCTAAACCCCTAAAACCTAAACCCCTAAACCCCTAAAACCTAAACCCCTAAAGCCTAAACCCCTAACCCCTTAACCCTAAACCATGAACCGTGTTGGGGCAGGCTCGGGAAGAGGCGAAGAACGCCCCTCCCGAGGCTTGATCCGGAGATGCTCTGGTCTGGTGTTTCAAGGGTTGAATTTAAGGTTTCAAGGGTTTATAGGGGCTCAGGGAATTTAGGGGCTCAGGGGATTCACTGGTTTAGGGGCTCAGGGGTTTAATTTAGGGGCTCAGGGGTTTATTTTGGGGTTTCGGGGGCTCAGGGGTTTAATTTAGGAGTTCAGAGGTTTAGTTTGGGGTTTAGGGTCTCAGGGGTTTAGTTGAGGGTTTTGGAGTTTTCACGTAATGTCTTCATGGATGAGTGGGTACCTGGACCCCCGGGCTATTATTTTACCTACTTTGTGGTGTTTAGGTAAGCACCAAAACAACTACTATTTGCTGAAGAAACCACCCAAAAAATAAAAAATAATAATCCCTATACTATCCCCATAAGGAATATTTTTTATTTTTTATTTTTTGGGTGTTCTTAAGCAAATGGTAGACAAGCAGTTAGTTGTTCTGGGGCCAGGAATCCGGGCGAGCAGTTCTCGCCTCGGACCACAGTTCCGATTTCGCTTAAGAAGCTTCGCAAACTTCGGTTGATGATGTAAATCCTTCATTACCTTAAGGACCCTAAACTATGGGAATTATGGTATATTCCTTATTATGGGTAATGCAGGATTTATATCATCAACCCTAAAACCCAAAAACCCTGTACATCCCTTAAAGGAACCCCTTAAAGGTACCCTTTATAGATCCCTTTAAAGGAGTCCTAGGATTTATATCATCAACCGTACCCTTCATTCAGGGTTGGAAGCCAGGACCGGCTAGGATTTCGTGTTTAAAGTTTAGGATTTAGTAGGGTTTAGGGTTTAGGGTTTAGGGTTTAGGGTGTCAAGTCTCAGAAGTCCGCGATGACCCTGACATCGTGCGAGTCCACCCTTGAAGTCCAGACTTAAGCCACATGATATCCCTTCATATTCCTTTCTAGCCCCGACATGACATCACAAGACAAAGGCACACTATAGACCCAAACGCCTATTCTACGTCTCAAGGCCCACGTATGAATTCACCACCCCAATCAAGCCCCTATCAAGCCCCTGCAAGCCCTGCAGACAAACCCACCCCACATCCCACCAAAAACCCTCGTTAGTTGATTTTGAGCCCGTCTTTTGTAAGCCCTCCAGCCCAAAACCCTAAACCCCTAAAGCCTAAACCCCTAAACCCCTAAACCCTAAACCCTAAAAGCCCCTAAACCCTAAAAGCTCAAAACCCTAATCCAGACTTGAGGCCGCAAATCCGAAGAAGGGCGGCAAGAAGGGAAAGGGGAAGTGATGGGGGAGGCCAGGAGGGGCTTTTAGAGGGGCCCAAGTTATGGCTTTAGAAGGATTCTGAAAAGGTCTCATAGGAGTTCATACGGTTTTATCGGGCTGCAGAAGGGTTTAGGATCCTCGAGAGTTCTATGTTAGGGTTGCAGAGGGACATCAGTGGTGTTTCGTGCGGTTGCATGGGGTTTTGGGATAAGGGTATGATGTGGGGTCTCTTCAAGTTGGTTGGTGCACTTTTTCGAGGACCTTATAATCAGTGAGGTAGGCCTCGATTTTAGGATCTCTTCATAGCGAAACTCACAGGCAGACCGTCGCCTCATCAGTTCGGAACCAGGGGGGCATTCAGGCCGATGGTGTTTTGCCATAGGGGCTTAAATAATTACCAATACTCTTGTGGCGTTCCTCATTATAGATTTAGTATAATGGGCCCGAAATGCCTATTCCTTGTGTCAGGGGCTTCGCATGCAGTTCAGGTCGGTGGTTGTCAAAATTATGGTCCCCTTTTGGGGTACCCTAAGTATTAAGTGCCATATTATAAGGACCCAAAATGGACCATAATTTCGACAACCACCCAGGTTATGTTAGTGTACCCAATTGTCCTCGCGCAGGGCCCGAGCAGAAGGTAGTATACTTCAAGATTCGGTCTAGGCTTTAAGGTTTAGAGTTCCTGTTAAGGGTCCAATGATACAAGTTCCTAGTAGTAGAGTAGGTAACCTTTAACCTTGTTGGGGTAGTATAGCCCCTATTTATAGTCCCTATATATAACCAAAAAGGTTAACCCTCAGTTCCCCATGATACTCGACAAGTAGGAGTCAACCCTAAACCCTAAACCCTATTTTACAATTTATTGTTGAGGGCCCGAGCCTTCAACCCCCGTAGAAGTCAAGCCAAAGCAAGCCAAGCCAGTACCCTCAGTGGCAGATTCCTGCAGCCCTACCTATAGTCTCCATTGGAGTTCCTTTTTTTGGCTAACCAATTTTATGGTTAGGATCCTATAATAGAACACCAAAAAGGAACTACAATGGAAACTATAGGTAAAGCACAAAATCCTGAACATCGAAACCATAAGCCCCTAAACTCCTACACCCAACATCCCCTCCTCGCTCCAGGTTCTCGGATCTAATTTGGTTCCAACTGCATGCTACTCTTATGGCATTCGGAGGTGGCTGCAGAGCTTTCGCCTCGCGGTAAGTTAAGGACCCACCCGGCACCCTCAAGTAAGGGCACATGGAGCCTTAACCCTGAACTCCAACAGTAAGTCTTCGGGGCGTCTTGGCCCAGAATGAGGAACCTCAAGGCAGAGTATTACATACGAAATACGACTTGGGGATTTAAAATTGACTTGCATCTTGGTTTTATTACAGCATAGTTGTGAGGAGGAGCCCTTCGGAAGAGTATTAGATGATAAACATCTAGGCTTCTACATTGAAAGACTTTGCTGTCATGCGCAGCTCTCAACAGCAAGGGAAAGCAAATCAGTAGGAGCTTCCTCATATCATCCCTTAAACAGAATATGCACCCCCAGACCGTAGCCTATCCCCCCCCTGTTCGTGGAGGCCTCTGTATATGAGCCTGCACACCTTCAATGCTGCCGTTTCACCCAGTCCGAGCACACCTCAGGAGGTTAGTTTCGAACAGCGAAGCATATTAACGATATCAGCAGCCTTCGCGCTAGCTGCGAGGAGCATCACGACAATGTTTCAAGGTTATTTTCGCACGTTTGGCTGACATTCGGTGAGTTATCCGAAATAATAGTTGGGACATTGCGAAAAGTCTCGTGCGACTGCATGAGTTTATCACACGTAGAGCATCATCCATGCAGAGCTTCGGCTCTATAGGTTTAGGTAGGGACTAGGGACATCATGTAGGAGCTGGTGCCGCCGACAGGTCTCTGACAAAGTCGGGACATGCCTCAGGGCTGGTGCCACCCTTCTCGCGCCACTAAAACTAGGACCCGGAGTAGGCCCTTATTCCCTTTTTTAGGGTTTAGGTTCCATTATAACCCCCTTTAAACCGAAAAGGGCACCCTTTTTATTCCTAGGTTACTCTTGGGTCTAGAAGAACTTCTGCTTGAAAGTCAGTCACCTAAAGCATGCTTGACCACTCATTGACCCGAAACCCTGAACCCTAAACCTTAAATTATGTTTGACCTGATTCTCCCAATACAAAAGCCCTAAACTTGAATTCCATTGCCTCTTTCAGATTTGAGTCCAACAAGCACTCCACGACTCCACTCAAGCCCTTATAGTAAGCATTATAGAACCTCAAGAGCGCTGAATCGTCTTGGAAACCCTATGGAGCCCTAGAAACTGGCTGTCGCAACCAAACTCCACCCAAAAAGTTCTCAAACCTTTGTCGAAACCATGACCTCTAAACCCTACACCCTAAAACCCTAAAACCCTAAACCCAAAAACCCCAAAACCCCCAGACAAAAGAACACCTTAAAGGAACTCCTATGATAAGATCCCTTAATCAAAGGAACCCTTAAAGGAACCACTCTACAACACTACCCTAAACCCCTAAACCCTAAACAACACTAAAGCGGAGCCCGGGGAGGGCCAGCAGAAGGCTCCGAGGTCTCACCGAAGCTCCCGCAGGGGCCCGCCGCGGCAGTCCTTCGAGGGAGGGAGAAAAGTGGGGGCCTTTTTGGGGGGGTGTCTTTAGGGGTTTAGGGTTTGGGGGGTTTAGGGTTTTGGGGGTTTAGGGTTTTACGGTTTTAGGGTTTTGGGGTTTAGGGTTTAGAGTTTCGGATTTGGGGCCTTTTCGGGGGGTGTCTTACCCTAGGCTTCCGCGGACCTTATTGTTGGGTCCTTGGGGAGTCTAGCCCCCTAATTATAAGGTCACTTGGAGGCATTGGGTTATGGAGGTTGGATGGAGTTTAGGGTTCTAGGATTCAAGGTTTCAAGGTTGGAGTCGAGGGGTTTAGGATTTAGGGTTTTTTAGTTTGGTTTCAGACAGTACCCAAGAAGTAGCCGGCAGCTTTCTGTTGGCTGTTTCAAGCGGCTGAGGCTCTCCGTGGTAAGAGCTGCAGTAGGGTCGCAGCCGAAAGCAAGGAGCGCAGGCGAGCTATCTGCACTCAGAGCCAAAGGGTTACTTAGAGCCAGGGTCTAGGAGGTTTAGGGTTTGGGTGGGGTTTGCAGTGTTGGTCGCGGGGTTTTTGGATTTAGGGTTTTCGTGCTTCATCTAGGCGCTTCAGAAATTTATTCCAGTGGTATTTGTTAGGGTTCCTGTATGGATATCAAGAACCGTACCCACAGAATTCCTGCTCAGTTTGAACGAATAAGGCTTTTGCGACTTTTTGCGATTGAATTTGACTGTCGGTTTCGGAATTGGGGGTTGGGATCACTCTTCCACGGCAATCCCTAAACCCTAAACCCTAAACCCTAAACCCTAAACCCTAAAACCCTAAACCCACGTTTGAAAAGAGGATGGAGTCAGAGGTCCTTCCATAACTCACGGATGCAATGATGCAGCGCTCGCCCGCTAAACCTTAAGGCCGAAACGGGCTGGGGTGCAACGTTGCTTCGGGGCCCAGGTTTAGGGTTTAGGGTTTTAGGGTTTACGGTTTAGGGTTTAAAGGGTTTCAGGGTTTAGGGTTTAGGGTTTTAGGGTTTACGGTTTAGGGTTTAAAGGGTTTCAGGGTTTTGGGTTTAGGGTTTCCAAGCCCTGGAAGCGGCTGTTGTATGCGGAGCCATGCTTTTCGATTCGCGCACGCGCCGGCTCGAGCAACTCCGCTAGCGAACCCCTCCGCTTCAAGCGCGATCCTACATATCCCGGCCCGACCTGGGCCACTGCCCAAAGCCCCAAGCAGTTTACCCAAAAACGTTAACGGATTTATATGGCTCATGACAATACAGCACATGTAAAACCCAGCGATAACTACGTGTGTACATTTTATGCACTTGATTTACCTAGCCGCTACATTCCTTGCATAAGCTGCTAAACGCCAAGCCCAATGCCACTGGCATGAACTACAGTCCGCCTGAGTCAAAAGCTGGTTCACTTATGGTGTAAAGTTTGGGGCTGCCTTTGCAAGACTCCCCCTAGCCCTGCAGTAGATGTGGGAAACCTCTGTCTGAAATCCAGTTCCCTGCAACACTTGCGATATCTTAGAGGAAAATGACCATAATCTGGCCCTAAGCCTTTAAGCCCTAAGCCCTGAACCCCCTAAACTCTACAGCGAAACGCTCTAAAGGCAAAACCTCTAACCCGGTCTTTCGCTTGGCATCGACGTCTCTCCGGCAACGCAGAGAGGCTCTCGTCTCTAGGGTTGAGGTTTTAGGGCTTACTTTCAGGGTCGAGGGACTTAGTACCCTTAAGGGGATCTATAGGGTTCTATAAAGGGCTCCTTTAAAGGGGTCTACAAGGGTTCTATAAGGAGGGTCGGGGGACTTAGTAAGTGGGTAGTAAGTAGACTTATAAGTACCCTAAAAGGGATCCTAATTGGGGTTGTGGTACTTATAACTGTACAAAGTAACTACTTAATATGTCCCCCGACCCTCCAAGTAGGGGAGTTCAAGGTTTAGGGTTGAGGTTTCAGGACTTACCTGGGACCCCAAAAGTATATAATTTTATAGGTTCTGGGCCAGTGTTTTTGCCTACTTTTGGGGGTGTAGGTCGGGGTTTCTAGGGCTTAGGGTTCAAAGCTTAGGGGTCATGGGGACAAACAGTCGAACCTGGGAGTTCCACTGTGTCGCTGAGTATGTAACCCCAGGAGGCCATAGAAACGCTATAGTAGAAGCCACTAAGTTGGAAAATGGCTTTAGGAGGATTAGTGCTAGGATCCCTTACACTCTACATTTAGGCCATGCGGAGAATGATGTTCCAACTTTCTGGCTTCTACGATAACCCCCTGTTACTATGCAAAGAATAAGATTGCCGCAAGAGCAATAGACCCTGAACCGTTTAGCTGTACGGCATATACATACATGGGTAGTTGTCGAAATTATGGTCCGTTTTTGGGTACCCTAAATATTAGGTGCCGTATTGTAATAGGGACCCGAAAAGGGACCATAATTTTGACAACCACCCACATGTCTGCCAGAGTTTTAAAGTGTTCATGCTTTTGAAACGGGCACATGGACCTCTGTGAAAAGCAGGGAATGCATGCATGTCAGATTGTAGTGTGTATGTCGTCTTAACATGTCTGTCTTATCCTCAAACACACAGAGACACCCTGAACACCCAACACCTTTGGCGATCAACCCCTCAAAGCCATGACAACTTGACGCCTGCGAAACACTGAGCACCAAACCGAAGCAGCCTCATAAACGCATTCACGCAAGCACTGAGCGCCTAAACACCCTAAACCCTAAGCCCTAAAGCCCTAAACACCTTAAACCCTAAGCCCTAAAGCCCTAAACACCTTAAACCCTAAGCCCTAAAGCCCTAAACACCCTAAACCCTAAGCCCTAAAGCCCTAAACACCCTAAACCCTGAGCCCTAAAGCCCTAAGCACCCTAAACCCTAAGCCCTAAAGCCCTAAGCACCCGAAACCCTAAAGGCCCCTATCACCCAAAGGTCCTATAGCGACCCGACGGATCGGGGCTGGGAGTTGATAGCCCCTTCCGCACTACAGTCGCCCAGAGACTCCAATATCCCTTAATGAAGGAATATTCCTTAAATCCTTTTAGGAATCCTACTATAATTTAAGGTATATTCCTTAATTAAGGGATATTGGAGTCTCTCAGTCCCTTGCACACGTATTGCGAACATAGCCTTCCCCCAAACCCTGCACCTTAAGCCCCAAAGCTTCTTTATTCCCTTTTTGTAGTCCTAGGTTCCTTATGAAGTTACCCAATACAAAAAAGGGAGCCCTATTGATTCCTAGGTTACTGGGCATCCTAGCCCTAAGGCCCAAACCCCTAAACCTTAAAGGGTCCAAGTAATGGTATAGTAATTATATACTTTGGGGCCCAAATACCTACCAACTTCTTCGTACGGTTGATGATATAAATCCTGCATGACCCATAATGAGGAATATACCGTAATTCCCATAGTTTAGGGTCCTTAAGGTAATGCAGGATTTGTATCATCAACCGTAAACCCTAAACCCTAAACCCTAAACCCTGCCGGAGCCCGCAACTTCGCAAGGTGCCGGCGCTTTGCCCATGACTTCGTTTCAGAGGCCAGGGAGTGCGCCGAGCACTTCTCACATCTCTTAGCGGTGTAGGGTTGTGTTGTCAAGGGTTCGAACCGTCGAAGTGCATGGTGTTTTGTTTGGAGTTCGGGAAGTTTGCTGAGGATCTACTAGGCTTTTTGGCTTTGGGTTTTCGCGCAAATCTATTTCCGGGCTCAGACGACTCGGCCGGTGCAAAGTCGCACTTCAGACTTAATACCCGTGTAAAGAAAGCCGTCCGGGAGCCCCAGCCACTAAAGTCTTGTCGATCGACTAGTCCTGGAACCAAAAGTCTAGGGACGATGAAACATGTACATGGACTCCTGGGGAGACACAGTCGTGCGTCTGCAAGGACGTGCTGACATGCCTGATTGTCATAAGGTGCTGAAGACAAGGCCCGCAGCAGATACTTGCTCAATCAACTACACCATCACACTAGACACGACGGTGCTTCAAGGCATTTAGAGGAATAGCAACAGCAAGACAGAGGGGGACATCGCAGTTGAAGTTGGTTCCTCTTTTGGCTGCGGCGTCGTGGTGGTGGTGGTGGTGGTGATGGTGGTGGTGGTGGTGGTGGTGGTGGTGGCGGCAGTGGTGGTGGCGGTTGTGGCGGTTGTGGAGGTGTGTGCATTCAGCTACCGGATGTAGAGTCATGAGGACAGCGATGAACAATATTGTGTTGACTATGACGGTGACGATGTTGTTTTGGTGATGGTCAAAAACTACCACAATTCCGGTTCCTCATTACACAGCTAGTATACTTTGCTATACACCCAGAATCCTCTTCTGTTCATTGAGGCCCCATATCTTATGGAACCTTTCAAGCAACGCTTAGACTGGACCCTTTCAGCCCTGACTGGAGCCCTATTCGAGTTATGAAGGCCTTCGGGCAACCTCTCCGCAAGGAGCTGGTTCGGCCTTGTGGCTGTTGCTAGCATCGCCCGGCGCTGAGGGTAGGAGTGTTAGTGTCATGTTTACCTGTGACTCCAAACCGTACTAAATGGCAGGTTATGGCCCCTTAATTAGAGGGTCTGACCCTTAAAACCGTAGGATCATGGATCCCCAGGTAGGACTTACGAGGGTTTAGGCATGTTTAGGCTTTAGGATGATAAGTTATGTGCCTTTCGTTGTTGAAGTTAAAGGGTTTTGTTTTCGTGGACTTTGCAGTTGTCTTATTAACGGCTTTTACATTTAGTTCTTAGACTGGCTTAAATACGGCTGCTCTTGCAGCGTGGGGTGATGAAAGACCACAAATACAATTACCTTTTGGACCGACAGGGTTGTTGTATGGAGTGAGGGATTTAAGTAGGGGTTGTATGGAGGAGAGGGAGTAATTAGGGGTTAGGGCCGTTGGCGCCGCTGGGGTTTAGCAATGAATCAACCGGTTGGTGGTGAAGACTTAGGGAAGACTTAGGGCTTAATAAGTTGGGTTTAGAGTCATAATTTTGACCAACACCCAAAAGGACCCTCTGGGAGTACGAAGCACGCAGCACAGAACCAGGCTGCAACCCCTCGACCGATTCCAAACTTTCCAAGAACCCCATAATGTAGGGATGCTAACCATTAGAATAGGGCTTTGGGGCCCTATATAGATAGATAGATTGATAGAATAAGGAACCCCCAATAGAAAAAGGAATTATTAAGGCCCCTATAGTTCCTTAATTTCAATTAGATCCGTCAAATACCCTAAACCTGTAAGGGCTCTTGAAGCCCTGTGAACTTGGAATCTTAAACATACACCACAAAACCTAAAGCGTGGCAAGGGGCCTGCCTTCAGGGGCCAGGGGCAGGGCCACCGCCTTCGTTGCCTCTGAGCGCGACAGCTCCAACTTCCACACGTGGTTAGGGGCCAACTTCCACCGGGTGGAATGCCATCCGCCTCGACAACAACTCAACAACTCATATTTCGTTGTCCAACGCGACAGCACATTGCCCCAGCCAGCCTAGTCACGCCTATCTAAAGGAGCAGGGCTGACGCCATGGCTTGCATGGCCCTTCTTGGGCCACTTCGGCTGGGTCAGCTTCGGCGGCGACGTCGTCGTCGCCAGTGGCGTAGTCCATGCCCAGTGCGACCTCACCGACCCCCGCATCATCGGCGTCGTCTGTATTATTCGCCCAGTACCGCCATAGGGGCCCTCATGGTCGACTCCTGGAGGACCCCCCTATCAAACCCTGAAAGTAACCCTTGTTTTTAAACCCGCAGCGCACCACGGTTCTAATGAATCTGACCCCTGGCACCACCTCAGTCGCCAGACTGCAAAAAATAAAACCAAATCCGCAAAATGCTCAATCCTCAACCCTGATGCCTTAAACCTTTAAGCTCTAAAGCCCTTAGCAGGACGGTTCTTATCGTCAAGAAGGCCTACATTCAGCCAGCCCCCCCCTCTAAACCCTAAACCCCTAAACCCCTAAGCCCTAAAGCCCTAAACATCCCTAAACCCTAAACCCCGAAACCCTAAACATCCCCAAACCCCAAAAAGCTTAAAGCTGCTTTCAAAAAAAAGCGAGAGCACAAGGATTCGATCGTGGCCACCACAGCACCATTAGCCATGGCTCCTGGCCTTCTCCCGGACCCGGTTTAGGATTTAGGGTTTCGGGTTTAGCGTTTGGGGTTTGGGGTTTAGGGTTTTAGGGTTTAGGGCTTTAGATTTTAGGGTTTAGGGTTTTAGGGTTTAGGGTTTAGGGTTATAGGGTTTAGGGTTTTAGGTTTTAGGGTTTCAGGGTTTAGGGTTAACGGTTCGGTTGTGGCTTAAGGTGTTTGGGGTTTAGGGTTTACCTGGACCCTAAGGAACCTACCTATTCAGGGCCCCGAATATGATTTCTGTATATAATTCCCTAAAGAGATAGGTTATTTGCGGTTAAGGTAGGGTCTAGGGATCTTCTATGGGTTTCTATCATGGATCACTGGGCGTAGGATTTTGGTTGGTGGGTTTCGAAGTTCAGCACTTTGGGTTTACGTCAGGGCTGTAGGATTTTCGGAGTTTCTCAGATTGGCTTTCGCTTTGGGGTTCATGGCTTATCTAGAGTCTAAGGCTTAGAGTTTAAAAGGGTTGATGTTAGAAGCTGCCCCCACCCTGTAATAGTGACTACAAGGATTATATTAGGGCCCTATTATATTCCGATTATACACTATTACAGGGTGGGCACCTGCTAGGGTTTATGGTTGAAGATAAATTGAGGGTCCTGGATGGTTTTGGTATGCTTTGGTCTTCAGGGCAGCTTCTTAGTTTGGACATTTAAGACTAGCGGAGCCTCCGTCTAGCTGAGCCTGCACAAAAACCTGCACCCTTAAAGACGAACCCCAGCCTCCTTAATGCCAACCTTTCTAGATACTTATAAAATCTGTGCGTCTGTTATAAATACCTACAGGCGGACAACACATGCCAACCTACATGGAGAAGCGCGAGGAAAAGCAAGCGAAAGAGACAGCTGCTCTCCAAGCATTCCCGTTGAACATGAGCTACTTGGAGGTTCATGGGTAGTTATAAATAGGGTTATAAGTCCCCTAATTGGGGTTATAACCATAATTACCCTAAGTATATCCTCACTTATAACTACCCATGAACCTCCAATTACTGGAGCTGTGCAGCTCAACATGTTGAGCTACTGAGCCAGACGCCTTCTCCCCAGTCGCTCGGCAATGACATGTCCATTGCCCAGGCCCACGACCATCACTTTGTCATAGTTGGGTGACATTTCATATTTTTATGGGTACTTAAACCCAATAAAGGAATAAACATGTACGTTTTTTATCCTATCCCAACCATGAACTAGATCAGATTTCGTGGGCGGAATACGAAGATGATTTGGAAGACCCGCTATTCTGGGGCCCCCAAAGCGCAAGGGTCTTGGCAGCTGCATGACGTATTCGGCACAAGCTGGTGAAAGTTGTTACTTGTCTGTGTGTTACGTCATTATTCGGAAGGATTCGAGTATGTTTGTGTTAGGAACGAGATGCTCCGATCATGCATCTTGGCATGAAGCGTTGTCGCTGTGCTTGACATAGCCACCCAGAGGCCCCGTAGTAGTTCCTTTTGGGGATTACTTTGTAGGATTCTAAAGAATGCACCCCCAAAAGGAACTACTATGGGGCCTTAGGGTACATGTGATTCTGGCAGCCCACCCCACCTCTGCGGGAACTCTCGGGCCAGAAGTCGCTCTACCTCAACGGGCCCTTCCTCTTCTGCCGAAGTCATCGAGCCGCCCTAGACTCCTAATGTCCTCATAGCGGTAGTATCCCTTCATTGGATCACTACCCTCATAG
Source organism: Symbiodinium sp. CCMP2592 (assembly GCA_905221615.1). Classification (NCBI taxonomy): domain Eukaryota; class Dinophyceae; order Suessiales; family Symbiodiniaceae; genus Symbiodinium; species Symbiodinium sp. CCMP2592. Next base: position 815,250 of record CAJNDT010001979.1, read on the forward strand.
TTGTAGCATCCCTTTATTGAATCCCTCAGGATCTTTCCATTGACACGTGCAGCTGCGGTAAAGAATGAAGGTCTGAAGAATAAGCGATGATATCCATGTCCCGCGCGTAATGATTGGATTTCTGTAGGCCTAAACCCTAAACCCTAATACCCTAAACCCTAAACCGTAAACCCTAAACCGTGGCTTTTGAAATAAACCCTTTGTAAAGACCCTGTCAACCCCCTCGAGCACCCCCATCAACCACTCTTCGAGACCTTCTTGTAGATTCCCATAAACCCCTCATAGCACCCTTCTGCAACCCCACAACACCCTTGTAGTCCTTGTAGCACCCGTAGGAAACCCCTATAGACCCAAAACCCCAAACATTAATGACAACAAAACCCTCAACCCAAAACCTAAACCCCAAAAAAACCTAAACCCCCTAAACCCTATACCCTTAAACCCCTAATCCCTAAACCCTAAACCCTAAATTGTAAACCCCTTAAAGTCCGTTGTTCACCGGGCTCGGGTCTCCAGGACTCCCTGACAGCCACGGCCTTTGACCAGGCGGATCTTCTTGCGAAGGGTGCTGCAATGTGTCTTCCTACGGTTGATGATATAAATCCCAGGGTTCCTTTAAAGGGATCTATAAGGATACCTTTAGGGATTCCTTTAAGGGATCTATAGGGTTCTAGGGTTTAGGGTTTAGGGTTGATGATATAAACCCTGCATTAGGGCCCTAAACGATGGGAATTATGGTATATTCCTTATCATGGGTCATGCAGGATTTTATTTATCATCAGCCGTAGTAGTGGAGTAGGTAACCTTTAACCTTTTTGGGGTACTGTAGTCCCTATATAATCCCTATATACCCAGAAAGTTAACCTTTAGATCCCTATGATACCCGACAAGTAGGTCTTTGTCTTGAGGGTTCTATAACCTAAGCCCAAACTATACCCTGAACCGTCTATGGCGTTGCTGCGGCGCTTTCGGGATCCAGGCTTTCGGTTTCAGGGCTTCCGTGTTGGTTTGGAGGCTTGTGATTAGGATGTTTTGGGTTTTTGGTTTGTTTGCAGTCTCAAGATGTAAGTTCATCGTCCTGCACCCATGGCTTCTTGACGCCTGATCTTGGTTGCCTGATGGAGAAGTCGAGTCTTATGGTTTCGGGAAAGGACGGCTCGGGCGCGCCCCTTCGTAACAAAAGTAGTCCTAGACCCTAATAAGGACCCTATGTGATCCCCTCAGTAAACCTAACGAATCTACCTTTTAATAAGGACATATATAAGGAAATCATCATAAGCAACCCTAAACTTGAAGGTCTTATAGGGTCCGTAAACCCTGAGCCCTACAGGTGTGGGACCCATACCACAACGCTCCCGATATCGACATTGACGACATCCCGCCACACATCCCCACCGCCGGCGGTACCACCACTGACTACATCCAGCTTACCAATGGATGCTCTGAGGTACACATTCAGGGCCTTGATGCACAGGGGGATGCCCCGGCCTTTGCCGGCTTACCTCCCTTGCGCATCGCACGCGAAGGCCAATCCGGTCCCCTAGACAAAGCCCCCTCTCGCAGCATTGGGGTGCGGGGGAGGCTTGCACCCCTCGGCCCGCTCAAAGCCTGGCTCCTTGTCATCACACAGGTGCCAGACCTTGATGCCTTGCAACCCCACACGTCGAAGGAGATCGACTGCGAATACACCTCACAGATAAAGGCTGGGCTATGACCGTTGAGGAACTAGTGCCCTCTACCCTAAATCCCAAACCCTGAACCCTACACCTTAAACCCTGCACCCTAAACCCGGAACCCTGCACCCTAAACCCTGCCCTACACCCTAAACCCTAAAGCCTCATGCGCCCTACACCCTAGACCCTAACCCTGAACCCTACACCCTAAACCCTTATTTTATCCTTAGGTGGAAAAAAATTTGAAAAACAAAATAAAAGCAACAAAAGCTTTAAACAACAAGCTAAAAACGACAAAAGCTGAAAACAAAAAAACAAACAAACTAAAAAAAACGCCTTGTGGGCACCAGTTCATTCCCAGGCCGAGTTGGCTTTGGATGCGAAGGCAGCGGTTTACGGCTTTGTGTCATGGTTTAGGGTTTACAGGGTTTACAGGGTTGGGGGTTGTAGTAGGATTTAGGGCTTCGGCTTTGTAGGTTTCAGGGTTAATGGTTTAGGGTTTAGGGGTTTGGGGTTTAGGGGTTTAGGTTCCTTTAAAGGGATCCATAAGGGCTCTATAAGGGATCTATAGGGTTTAGGGGTTTGGGGTTTGGAGTTTTGGGGTTTGGGGTTTAGGGTTTTAGGGTTTTAGGGTTTAGGGTTTTAGGGGTTTGGGTTTGGGTTTTAGGGTTTGGGGTTTAGGGTTTTAGGGCTTCGGCTTTGTAGGTTTCAGGGTTAATGGTTTAGGGTTTAGGGCTTAGGCTTTGTAGGGCTGAGGGGTAAGGGCTTACGTAGTAGGGTTTAGGGCTTAGGATTTAGAGTTCACTGGGTTCAGGGTTTACTGGGTTTGGGGTTTTAGTAGGGTTTAGGGCTTAGGCTTTGTAGGTTTTGGGGTCACGGGTTTAGTGGGGTTTAGGGCTTAGGATATAGAGTTTACAGGGTTACGGGTTTGGTAGGGTTTAGGTCGTAGGATTTAGGGTTCATAGGGTCAAGGGTTTACAAACTTTGGAGGTTATGAGAAAGTGCGGTTCTAAAGTCGCGTGCATTGCATTCATAGATGTCTGGAGGGATGGAGGGGTTGAGGGTTAGAAATGTAGGTGTTTGTCCAGTTGCATCGTTTGCTTTGGTTGCTTGTTTCTGCTTGACAGGATTTGGTGCTAGCGGGTCAGTTTGTCGGGGTGACACAGATGTCTTGCCGGTGCAGACTTGTGACGTGTACGCATTCGCTCATGCACCTGGGCTTGATGAGCCCCCTTTCCTTCAAGGCCCAAAGGTTAGGGTGCAGATGTCTATTATATTCATCCTTATATATGGGTGGTTGTCAAAATTATGGTCCCTTATTTGGGCCTTACTATAGTACGGCACCTAATATTTAGGGCACCCAAAACGGACCCTAATTTTGACAACGTCATCCCTATAGTGGGAGAATGGTTTGTTAATCCGGAGTTTACATTCACTACTGGTCTGGACTGCACTTGATTCAGTTTGGAGGTGGAGGCAGTTGGTCAATGCCAGATTTTTTTCGTTGACATCTTGCCTACTACAGGGGTCTCAATAATTACCTATACTACTGTTGATGGACAAAATCCTGCATTACCCATTATAAGGAATATACCATCGTTCCCATAGTTTAGAGTCCTTAGGGTCATGCAGGATTTTGGCCATCAACAGTATTTTGGGGGTTCCTTATTATATTTACAGTATAATATACCCCAAAACCCTATTCTAATTATGAAGGCCGCTATGTACGTTTTCTTGTGCTGCCCTCAGCTGGCACAATGCTAAGCCTCGACCCTAAGCCCCTGCGCTCGCTTGGCTCAAGTTGCTAGGATTCGCGCCCGGTTTCTCGCGATTCCAGTCTGATCTTTTCTGTTTGCCAACATGTCGAGGCCGGGTGGGTCTTACACAGAGGATGGTGTTCAAGCTCTGCTCCTTTGTCATAGGGTCTGCAACTTCTAAGCGACGAGGAGTTCAGCATTTGGGGTTTTATGGCCTGGGTTGTTGAGCCCCTTTCCTCAAGGGCGTAAGGTTGAGGATCCCGATCTTAAGCCTTGTTCAGGGAGTCTACAAGAATCGACACGAAGAATCACAAGGACAAGTGTGGAATACGTCTGAAGCGCCCGCGTTTAGCCCCTATCAGCCCTAAGCCCAGATTATTTAGGGTCTGGGGCTTCGAGTTCAGCCCCGTAACCCTTAACCCCAAAAGTCTCATACTGCCCTAGATCCCAGATATAAGCCCCTAAGCCTTCAAATCGGCGCCTAGAAACTTCAGGGCTCAGAGCCTGAAAGCGTAAAGCCACATACGGCATAAAACCCCGCAGCCTTGAGGCCGCCTCGAGCATGTCCTGGCCTTTGGGCGTTGAGGGCTGAACCTGGATCCCACATACTTAGGGGTACTTAGAAATATTTTTTAAATTTTGGTTATTCTAAAATTACAATTTTTGCTAGGATTCTAAGTTCAGTATAGAATAACCTACCTGTTTCAGGATTTGTATAAGGAATCCATCGTACGGAACCTGAAGGTAGGTTTTCTAGGGTCCAGGTAGGGCTCGTGGTTTCGGGTTGAAATATAGGTAGGGGTCGAAAGAAATGACGGGTACAAGTATCCGCTTGAGGTCAATGTCGCCTGGTTTGTCCTAGATGCATACAAATTACGATACACTATACCCAGAAAACCTGTTCTATTTCCGTGGCCCTGATATTCGGGTTTAGGGCTTCGGGCTTGAGGTTCAGGCACCAAAGCTCACAGGCTGAGGAAAGATCGTACTCCGGGAGCAGCAGGTTGCTTTCAGGATTGATTGCGAGAATAGACTTTTCAGGTACCCAGAATCCCGGCAGGATCTAGAAAGTAGATCCCCTAATTTGGGGCGCTATACTACTAAGGGTACTTTATTATAGGAACCCCCATTAAGGGATCTACTTTTTGGATCCTCCCCGGGTCTGGGATATGTAGGGGCTGCACGCAACAGCAGCTGCGGCGGATTAGGACCCAGAGCATGACGCATCTGAAAGCTCTATTGTAGGTGCCTAAATAATTACCACAATTTTTTGCGGGGCCCTTATTATAAGTATGGTAGAAAATACCCTTAAACCCTATTCTAACTATTAATGCCCCTATATTACACAAGGACTGTCGCTCGCATGCTTATGACCATGGCCTTGATCCACAAGGGCTTTGCTGTGCCTTGACTGCGCATCGGCCCCCGAACTCTATTCTACTCATTCAGGCCCCCAATACTAAGTAAGTATGATCCCCAGCCCTACATGACTTGAAAAATCCGCGCAGTTTCAGCCCGGAGTCTAGAAAATCCGATACCACAAGCGAAAGCTCGTGCCGCTGGACATTTGCCTGTCGCTCCATGGAGGTTCCGAAAATCGGGGACCCTGATATACTAGGATGCCCAGTAGTACCCTTATTCCCTTTCTGTAGTCCTAGGTTCCTTATAAAGTTGCCCAATACCAAAAAGAGAGGCCTTTTTATTCTTAGGTTACTGGGTATCCTAGCTGATATAGTACCCTAGATACCAGGATCCTTTATGATAAGCACGCCAAAATAAGCTACCCCTAATTTTCGGAAATCCCAAACCCTAAACCTTAAACCCTTTGGATCCTTATAGATCCCTTTATAAAGGAGCTCTTAATTTTGAGGTTCGGGCTGTGGATGACTCCCATGATGTGGATAGATTGCCGCCTCTTCCTGCGCCGAGTTGCCCGGTGTCTTGCCGCCAAGCGACTCCTTTTTCCCAGACACTCCAAAACCCCTTAAGAAAGGAATAACCTTAAGTTATAATAGGATCCCTAATCTGAATTTATGGTATATTCCTTAATTTCAAGGTCTTGGAGTGTCTGGGTTGTTGCTGCTTTTCGAAACTAGCTCAAGAGCTTGCGTGGGTTTGCGTTTTTCAGGCTTCAGGGTTTATGTAGTTTGTCTTTTTCTATGGCTTACCTCAACCCTATATGACCTACCTTTTGAAGGACTTATGTAAAGAAACTACCATACGGGGCCTGAGACAGGCAGATGCTATAGGGCCCATGTAGAGTTTACATTGCGGTGCCGACGCTTTGAATCGTGTAAGTCATTTAGCATGTCCCTGAACGCCACAGCCCTCAAACCCTGAGCCCTAATACGTGTCCCTAAACCCTACAGCCCCCCAAACCCTGAGCTCCTAAAACGCTGAAACGCTCAGCCCGGAAGCCCTACACAAAACTCTAAAGCCCTAATATAGGGGCCTAACTAATACCTATACTATTCTGGGGGGTTCCTTATTATAACTAGAGTAGAATGGGCCCCCAAACCCTATTCTAATTATTACGGCCCCTATATGACCCTGTAAGGTGACCTCAACAAAGGACGCAGAGACGCCAATACCCTTTGATTAGGGAATATTCCTTAAATCACCTTAGGGATCCTATTATATTTTAGGGAATCCTCTAACTCCGAAGTCGGTCGCCAGGTTTACCAGCAAGGTTGCCAAAGAAGGATCCTTGAGAAGTTTCCCGGGCTTCAATATCTAGGCCCTCCCAGAGGACCCTTTTTCCCTTTTTGTAGTCCTGGTTCTTTATAAAGTTACCCAATACCAAAAAAGGGAGCCCTTTTTATTCCTAGCTTACTGGGCATCCCCAGTATTTCATGTGCCCCAAGCCCTATTCGATCCCTAAGCACCTGAGCCCTAGACTGCTCCCTAAACCCTAAACCCCTAAACCCCAAACCCTAGGGGATTCAGGCTGATGCCTTGGATTTAGGGCTTTAGAATAGTTTTAGGACCAGCGGATTATAGGGTTTAGGTTTTAGGGGTCATACTGCAGGGGCCTAAATGATAAGAAGCGGGTTCCTTCAAGGGCTACTATAAGGGTTTTAGTATAGGGGCCTGAATAATTAGAGCAGGGTTTGGGGGGTACTTTTTACTGTAATCATAATTTCGGAACGCCCAAAACCTTTTTCTAATTATTAAGGCCCTTACAGTAGAACCCCGAATGCTGAACCCTGATTCCTGCTACCGGGTTTGGAACGATTAGTACTCGAATTCCTCCAGTCATACATACCCCACCCAAAGGGTCCAAGTATCATGTTGGTATGTACTTAGACCCCCCCAATACCCTATAAGTATATACCATAATGATACTTGGACCCTACCTTAAACTACCAAACCCTACTTTCTTGTAGGTTCTTATTAAAACCCTAATATGGATTTTATAGGGACCCTACAAAAAAGTAGGTTTTGGTAGGTTCAGGTAAACCCTAAACCCTAAACCCTAAAACTCAAAGCCGCGCCAAGCACGGTGGGACTCCCACACCATGGGTCGAGGAAAGCGGTGGGCCGGGCGCCCAAGTTGATGAAAGGGTCTCGCGTCATCCTGGACCCCCAAATTCTGTAAAATAAGAGCCTTTTATAGGTGTTGGGAAAATATTTGCCTACTTTGGGGGGGGGGGGTATGATAACACTTCTCCGGTGCCACTGCCCTTTTGCAATTTAGAATGCTGGATCTTAGACTCATCGTTTCGGGCTTCAGGGTTTGTGCTAGCCTTGACCCAGATATCCCCTAAACCGCACAAACCCTAAATCCTAAACCGATGGTGTGGTTGGTTCTTTGGATCAATGACCCTGCGCCTTCTCCTGTTATCAGGAGTACATATGGGAGTTTCCGAAGATAGGGGACCATAGTTTCGTACCCTGAATAGTAGAATGCTTATTGTAGGACCCCCAAATAAGGTACCCCATAGGACAAGCGTTCTGAGCAGCCTCCTCCAGCTCCCTCTTGCGTGTTCCTGCTTGTTCAATGCCTGAAGAGTCAGGGTTTAGCGGTTTAGGGTTTAGGGTTTTTTGGGTTTACCTAGACCCCCCAAAGTAAGTAAAACAATGGCCCAAAACCTCTAAAAGGCTATTATTCTACATACTTTTGGGGTCCAGGTAGGGGTTTAGGGTATAGGATCTCCCGAACTTCCGAACTCTGAACATCGCCTTAGCCTGGCTCGATGACGCACAAGATCCGGCAATCCCTGCATATAACCCTGAGGGTCTTTCCTCTCATTTCCTTTTGCTTTGCCCTCACAAGCAGGTCTCACGCAAGAGCTTTGGATGTATACTATATACTTACGCCGTGCTGGGTCCATGTACCCAAATATCAAAGGGGAAAAGAGGGACCCTTAATGGGGACCCCTACCCTGTAATTAATGGGCTATATAATTGGTATAGAATAGCCATATTAAGGGTATATACGTAGGGGTCCTTATTAAGGGTCCCTCCTTTTACCCATGGAGAATAGTACACTGCGTTTGCCTTGAAGTATTCCCTACATCATAGGTACATTGGGCCCAAAGTATCTACGATTTGGGCACAAGGACCCTCAGGGTAACATACCGCCGCAATACCCTTCTGCCCTATTGTCCTTGTAGCAGCCCCTGCTTCCTGCAAGGACCCACTGCGCATTGTTGACCGGCTGGGCGGGGGACGAGAAAAAATCGTCTTCGTTTTAAATTTACAAAATCGTCTTCTGAAAAAAAGTTTGTTAAAGGGCCAAGGAAGGTGGCGATGGAGGACGGGGTGGGTGATGTGGGCGGTGAGGGTGGTGAGCCGGGTGGACTAACGCTCTCCATGTTGTTCTTGCCGCCAGTACCAGCTATGTAATGGGATCGTGAGCGGTCGTTCAATCTTCAATCACGACTACTATCTCCGATTGTCGGAGCGAGGCTATTGCTTTTCTCGCTTCCTCCTGCAGAGCCTGAGGTTGTGGTACACCCATTCCTGTACCAATGCTTGCAAAGTGCCGCTTGGTTTGCACCTCACATGGGAAGTTGGCCTAAGGTCATGACTTCCGTGTTATCGAGCTGTTTGCCGAGACCCAAACGCCGGGCAATCCCCGAACCACGAAAACGTCTCATTCTCAACCGCTCTTCTAATCGCAGCTGTCCGGGGATATAGCCTTGTAAAGCCATGATAACACTTTGTGTAACTCCCTAGCAGTGCAGCTATCGCGGAACCTTTCTGAGATGCTAAACCCCAAACCCTAAACCCCAAACCCCAAAGCTGGACCTGCAGGCAAAGCGGAGAAAGGCCATTGCATCTTTAAAAAAACCCTAAAGCCTATAGAACGTAGACCTCCGCTTGGCTAAGCTTTCTGGCACGAGCCTGGCATCCAACAGCTCCGACCCGTGAGAAAATCCGTGCTGTCCGGACTCTCAACTTTGGGAGTTTCCGAAAATTAGGGGAACTTTCTTTGGGGTCCTGATGATAAGGTTCCTACTATTTAGGATACTATTTTAGGGTCCCCTATTTTCGGAAACTCCCCTATAGACCTTACCATTCTAGGTTTTAAATTCCTACGGCCACAGCGCCCCAAAGAACCTTCGAAAATCCTAGGATTCGTTAGTATTGCGGTCTGTCCCTCTGAAGGGTTGTGGAAAGTTAGGCTGCTTGACAGCAACCGCCCTTGTTACTGTCTTTATAGTATTGCGGCAACGACGACGGGGCCTGTTGTCGTCGTTGCTTTTGCGTTGATGATGACGATCATGACCCAGCACCGAAATATATTTAGCTTGATGAAGTGGCGAGTTGGTGGTGCTGTTGAAGATTCTGAGTTGTGACCCATACTCTTACCTACTTTTTGGGGCCTTAAAGACTTAGAAAAGGGTTTTGGGGGCCCATTCTACTATAAAGATAGTGAGGAACCCCCCCCAAATAGCATAGGTAATGAATTAGGGCCCGATATTATATGGGTGGTTGTCAAAATTATGGTCCGTTTTGGGGTTCCTATTATAGTACGGCACCTATTATTTAGGGTACCCAACAAGGGACCTTAATTTTGACAACTACCCATAGGGTTTGGCATGATGGGTTCTTGGCCCGAAGATGCACACAGAGAGTCCTTGCCGTCGTTCCGCGGTCGCGTTCACTTTCCGCTTGCAGTTCTCGCATTCACTTTCCGCTTGCTGTCGCCGCGTTCCGCGTTGACTCGAAGCAGACGCGCTCACCTGTCGCTTGTCGCTCACCCCGCGCAGTCGCACCCTGCGCGCACCGAAAATCCATGCACCTCCCATGCACCTCCCGGTTATTCGGCTAGCCCCCAACATGGCAATGCCCAAAGCTGAGGGCGTAGGAGAGTCCATGGAAGACTTGGCCCATAATAGACACAACCAAGAATGAGTAGCTAACCATACCCAAGAAACCCGATTATCTTGAAATCCCAAGCCGCAATATAAAAAACCTTGCAACATTAGAACATGTTGACCCTGCTGAAACCCCTCAACCCCTAAACCCTTGTGAAATTTCCCTGTCTTGAAGGGCCGTGTTGACTTGTCCTCATGCGAGCGTAGTTTTTCATGTTCAGTTCTGAATGCACCCTGTACGACAGACGTCTTGGGCTCAGATCAAAAAGTGTGCTCGTTGTGTGGTTGGACACTCACTAATCCAGTTCCTGCTTCAAACTGGTAGCGGAGCTGTGAGGACAACCACTAGTGTTTCACCCCCGTTGAGCCTGAGGTCCGGGGTCCGTTGGGTAGAGTAGTGATAGTCGTGGAGCAGAGGCCCCTTCTATCCTCGAAGCCATGAGCGTGGCAGGTTTGCGTTACCAGCCCAATCTCTGGTCACAGAACCTGAGCCCTGCAGAAACCAAAAGCGGCTCGTACATATACGACGGGTCGGCTGCTGGCTTCCACGATTGGTGCTTCCGGACACAGATCCGTGTGCTGCAGCATAAGGAGAAGCAGCGGCGTGAAGCTCTGAAGGACCTGCGTTTTGCCGAGTCAGCAAGGTCCAAGAGCGAGTCACCAAGGAAGTGGCGTGGCAGGGCCAGTCAAGGGACCAGTGCATCCCCCACAGAGGGCGATGCGAGCAGCGGTATACCCGCCAGTCCGTCCAGCGCAAAACGGACTAAGCCCGTGTCCGAGGCAGAAGAAGAGGATGCGGAGTCGCTACCGTCACACCCCAGTCAAGTGACGGGCGACGACGAGCAAGAGCCGGACACGGATCCGACGGTGTACACCTTGCAAGACGTCAAGGACGAGTCGCTCGACATGAGCGAGTGCGTTAGCAAGATCCTAGAGGGTCTCCGAGGAGATGCCTTTTGCATCGCTCGCGACGTCGGCCTGGAACGTCTGCTTCGCCATGACGGCGTCGACTACCTGATAGAAGAAATCAGGAGGCAAGCCTTCCCTCTTCAATCCGAAGAGGCGTCCGAACTCTTCCGTCAGGGACAGCTCCTGACGGGCCCACTTGCAAAGCAACCTGGCGAGCCTATGTTGTCTTACATAGCCCGCCGAAAGCGGTGGTGGTCGACCTTGCGTGAGCTGGATCCCGATATCCGCCTTTCTGAAGCAATGAGGGCTAATCTCCTTGTTGAGCTTTCAGGGTTGGAAAGGTCCGAGCAGCTAATGGTCAAGACCGCCGCCCGCGTACACAGCGTGGATGAGTACGCACGCGTCCTTGTTCAGCATCACTCAGTGGTGCACATGAAGGAACGTCTTCTTACCCAAAAGGACCCTAGCGGCCCAGGTAAGACCTGGAGACGTTTCGACGCTAGGCCCCAATACCCTACCCAATAGACCGGCGAAGTCAAAAAAGCAGGAAATAGTCAATAGTAAAAATTTTTACTTCGGTTCATTTTGACTTTGACTTCGAAGTTAAAACCGGGCGTAGAAAATAGTTAATTTGCGCGGCGTCAAAGTGACTTTGCGAAGCAAAAATTTTAACTATGAAGTAAACTCGGTGCAAAACTGCTAGAGGAAGTTTGGTGGAAGTTTCCTCTAAACTGCTTCTGAAACTGCTTCCAAACTGCTTCACCCTGAGTGGCAGTTTCAAGGGGCCGAAATCAAAACTTCCACTAAACTGCTCTTCATGTTTTTGCATTATTTCTGGCAACGAATATGGGTACTTACATGCAAAAAACAATTCAAGTGTACATGGCAGACCGACACATATACGAACCCACCTGCACACATCTTCCGCAACACACACACAAACAACAAACATATATACATGTGTATATATATATATATATATCACACCGACAATCCAACAGACACACAAGCACACAACAAACAATACAGAAATCACACACCCACACATATCACAACACAGGCGACACAGACACACACACACACACACACACAGACACACACACACACGGACGAGATACAACACACACTCAAAGCAACCACACCGAACATAACGGCACATACACACAAAGCACAACAACACAACAACACAACCTACTAAACCTCTAGATAAACCAGTGAAACCCTTAGATAGCAAAAGTCCGGACCTCCCAAAGAATGAACCCTTACAGGCCATACATAACCTGATAAAAACCTTGAACTTGTTGTAAACCCTTCAACCCTTGAGGCCTTCAAACCCAAACTCATAGAACCTCTACACCCTGGAAGAGCTACCTTGAGGGAGAAGCGAAAGGGTTCTACCTTGAGAGAGAAAAAAGACGTGGGGTCTACCTTGAGAGAGAAAAAAGATGTGTTTTCTGTGTCTTCCTTGAGAGAACGAGAGTCTTACCTTGAGAGAGGGGTGTGTGTGTATGTATGTATGTACGTATGTATGTATGTGAGTGTTGTGTGCATTGCTCCGGCCGATCGTTTCAAGTGTTTTGAAGTTGAAACTCACGAGTGTGTGTCTGTGCATGAGTGCGGATCAGAACTTGTGTATCAGTGTATCATGTAATGGGTATATATGGTCAGCTTACTGTGTGGGGCAGTACATGTCATGTCTGTAAGTGAGCATGTTTATGTATGTATGGACTCAACTTGGATCTGTAGCTGTAGCTTTTCGTCGTGCTTTGCCATGCTGCTGAAGAATGCAGCAGTTCGTTTTCGTTCGGTGGCGGACCCCGCTGTGGGTGTGGGCGATCTTAAGAAGTGCTTGGACGAGTTCTTGAAAGAGAAGGGGGACGACAACCTTGCAAAGCTGCTCGAAGGTCCCAGCGGCTACTCCTGGAAGAGTGCTCCTTGTCCGGTCTTTTTGAGCAAGTCGGCCTCGCTTTGGAAGTCTCTGCTTCGCTTGGCTCCCAATGCGACCATTTCCGGTAAAAAGAATCGCACAGCAGTGACTCGACTGATCGAGAGCAAGAAAGTGAACATGACCCGGCAGTCCGATGCTGACTTCATCGACACGATGGACGAGCAAATCAGAGTCGGATTAAATCACCTTCGCGGTCTCAAGATGAGTGAGCTTCTTAAGCAGCGATGCTTCAAAAAGGCGGACTCTGCACAACAAGAGATCCTCAACGATCTCTTGCAGCTGGTGGTGGTCGTTCCTGGCGACATGGGTGATGAGGAGCAGGTAGAGGCACCCCCATCATCGTCCTCAGCTCCAGCCTCAACGGCTTTGGTTTTGAGCACTCCTCCTGCTCGCACCGTGAGCAGCTCGAGCATCAAGAGCAGCCCTTCGACGAGTGTCCCGGATTTTCTGGAATCTGGCAAAGTGTTTACCAGAGTCTTGCAGCAAAGGGATTCCTTGTCATCTTTGAGCTCACATGAGCCAGGGTCGGCGGCAGACGGTGCCTCCCCTTTGAAAGCTTTGAGCTTCACGGACACGTTGAACAAGATGGCTATCGATAAGGGAGAGAAGTTGATGCTGGAAGCAGCCCAGCAGAAGGCCCCTGCCGAGATCAAGCTGAAGCCGAAGCAGCCAAAAAAGCCCAAGGCAAAGGCGAAGGGCAAGGCGAAAGCCACAAGCCCGAAGACGAGCACGAAGCCGGAGGACCCCAAGACTGCCAAGCGAAGTGTGGAGCACAAAGAGACTTCGGCACCAAAGGCCGCAAAGGTTGGGAAGGGCAAGCACGGCAAGAAGGATGATCCGGAGGTGCCAGAGGTGCCAGATGATGCCGAGATTGTGCAGCCGGGCCCCAGTGACCCCCCCGATTCCGAGAATGCTGAGGATGCCAAAAAAGTCCCGAAGGAGCGGAAGTACAAAACCACGGAAAGGGCACGTGTCCTCAGCAAGGCCTATCATAAGAGTCGCTTGGCTGCCGAGAAGGCAGGCAAATCCGCAGATGAGGCCAGGAAGATCGCTCGAGCTGCTCATGCCGAGGCAGCCAAGAAGTATGACGAGGAGCAGGCTTAGAGACAGCAATGGTGTGGTGTATGTATCTTTTGTGGCCCGCACAAAGAAGCAGATCAAGTATAGCAGTATGCACACTTTGCTCGTGAGTGCAGTTTTGGCTGCTTGTCTGAAGCTTTTGTTTCTGTCTCTGTGAATCACAGAGGCACACGAATCCGGGTAAGTGTCTGTGCACTCCTGTCATGCCTATAGCATGTGCAATTGTGAGTGTCCGAGCATGGAGCATATGTTCACCGAGGGGTCCAGACGTGAAAAAACCAAGGCTGTGTCCAGCTTCTACTGTAGATGTACATACACAGGTATGTGTAGCTAGGTGTGTGTGTGTGTGTGTGTGTGTGTGTGTGTGTGTGGGGTGTGGGGTGTGCTTGTGTGTGTGTCTCCGTGTAGGTGTTCGGGTTTGTCTGCTTGTGCGAACTTGCATGGGTTTAAGTATATAAGTCTAAAAAGCGCCAGAACAACCCCAAAACCTGAACTTCAACCCTAGAGCCTAGAGGCTCAAACCCTCTTTAAACACCATGTTTGCATTATATACAAATCCCAAATCCTGGACCCTAAACACTAGATAATATGTAGAAGCACCTTAACCCCCAAACCTGGCACCCTCAATCCTAACTCTTCTCCGGGCTTGGGATATGGACTTGTGTTTCAGGGTTTAGGACTTGAGGTTCAGGATTTAGGACTTGAGGTTTTCAGGGTTTTTGATTTGAGGTTCAAGGTTTAGGGATTTGGGTCCAGCTCCTTAAGATTATGGGGTCTGTTCTGAAGTTTGGCCGTGGTCAAGATCGCAGGTGTTGTCAGGGTATCTGGTTGTTATATATATATATATACACATATTTTTAAATAAATATACATACACATATATTATATCGTATGAAATTTAGGGGTGGGGGTTTTCAGGGGTAGGCTCGAGGTCTTTAGGAGTGCGGGTTCAGGGCCAGGACAAGGGTTTGGGGTGTAGGGTGAGTTTGGAATCCACAGGAGTTCCAGTGTACAGGGGATTTGAGTGGTTCAAGAATTATATTGGGTGTTACCTCGAAGGGATTTTGAGAGTTGCCCTGAAAGTTACTTTGAGAGCTACCCTGAGTGCTACCTTGAGTGTTACCTTGAGTGTTATACCTTGAGAGCTACCCTGAGTGCTACCTTGAGTGTTACCTTGAGTGTTATACCTTGAGAGCTACCCTGAGTGTTACCTTGAGTGTTACCTTGAGTGTTACTTTGAGAGTTACTTCGAGTGCTACCTTGAGAGTTACCCTGAGAGATACTTTGAGAGTTACTTCGAGTGCTACCTTGAGTGTACCTTGAGTGCTACTTGGAGTGAAAAGAGAGATCTGCAGACACCTGAAGCACCTCATCATCCCTAAACCAAGCGACCCAAAACAAGCCCAAACCCAACAAGCCTTCACCCTTTGTTCGCAAAGCCAAACTCTCGAGGATTAAGGAAACAAAGGGGATCAGTTCCGGGCTTCAGGATTCCAGGCTTTTCGGGGGACCTTGGTCTTTGGATCATGTGCTTGTTTGCTGAACATAGTGTGAAGGTCTCAAAAGGTCTTGAGTTATGGGGGTTTGCAGCCCGAAGCTTTACTTCATCCCCACAAGAGGTAGACAACCCGCGAACTACATCTGTGTATGAACATAGTCATGCTTAGACAAAAGCATCTTATGCTCCAGATCCGCCGAACCCGTATAGTACAGACCCTGAAGCCTAAACCGTGCCAGCATTCAAAGGGGGAACATATGCAGCCTCGAGAGGTTCAAGTCCAGTTGCGACAATCAAAACATGTGGCATTGGCAAATACTCGCTTCAGGCATCAGCCACCATACTCTTTATAGTCAATCCAGTACTGGTAGGACCTCGTGTCTTTGAGAATAATAACTACTAGCCACCATTACTCCTCATGGTCCTATATACCCTGAACCCTAAAGTCTTTTGTGTTCTCAGTGTTCACATAACAAAAATCAAGCATTACACACCCGCCTCCATGCACACCCGCTGAGAAGTTTCATCACCCTGCAAACCCAAGCTTAGATTCTACAACCTCAGACTTTAGCACCCTACAAAGCCAAGCTTAAAGTCTACAACCCTTGACCGTATAGCACCCTGCAAACCTACAGTCTACAACCTAGGGCTTTAGCTTTGTAGCAACCGTGCGGAACCGAGCACCCTGTAATCCTAGAATCCTTCTACAACCAGTTTCACCGAGATGGATGGCCAGCATCGTGTGTTCCTGAGAAACCTCAGATTTCAGGTTACAAAGACAGAAATCGCCAAAGTATGCTGGGACTTGGGTGTTCAATGTCTGAATATTAATATCGTGCGGAAGGGCAACTTTGGCAAGCAAACAATGTGCAGTGCTTTTTTGGAAGTGGCCAGCAGGGAGAATGTGACCTGGTTATGCCAGCAGTTGCACGGAAAGTACGACTTCCGAGTGGCCGAGGTCCCTCTTTTTGCAGAGCCTGCTGAGCCGAGGAGGGGCAAAGGTGCTGGTGCTGGTGTTGGCGGTGCAGCACCCGCAAAAGCGCCAGCACAAGCACCCGCACCGGCACCAGCACCAGAACCAGCACCGGCACCAGAACCAGCACCGGCACCAGCAGCTGAAGTGGATCCTCGCTTGGTGGCCCAACCGCTTTCGCCGACCTTGGAGCCCACTTCTCCTGCTGTTTCACAGGCTACCGATGTCTCTGGTACAGATGCTGGCTCTGGTACAGATGCACGGGACGAAGCTCTGAGGACCCAGCTTCAAGGGAGCCTGATGGGTCAGGCTGAGGCTTCGGCGCCTTCTGAGTCTGGTACAGATGGGGATGGCTCTGGTACAGATGGCTCTGGTACGGATGGCTCTGGTACACGTGGCTCTGGTACAGATGGCTCTGGTACAGATGGCTCTCCTACAGTTGGCTCGCCATCGTCTGTGGGTCCAATTGTGGTGAAGCGATATCGGAAGCGACCGAGGCCGGACGAGCACACCCCGACGGAGCCTGGCGAAGTGGAGCCAGATGTGATCTCGGAGGCCAGGTTTGCAAAATAAGCACAATATAATGCTATCTGATCACCATAAACCGGAAACCTTAAACCCTAAATCCCAAACCCTCATCCCTAAACCTTGAACCCGGACTTAGGGATTCAGAATGTTTCGGGTTTGGGGGTTTAGGGTTTCCTGCCGGTTCAGGTATCAGGTGTTATAAGATGTTATGGGATCTTTGGGGTTTGCAACTTTGGTGTTGTGCTGCAACTAAACCATTATGTGGCCTAAGATTGCTTTAAAGCTGTGCTGGTTCACTTTCGGTGGTAACCATAGTCCGCCCTCTCACATGGTAACATATATGAAGCCCGCATAATACTTCACCTAGAAAGCTAAGACCCCACAGGCTGGCGGCGACGATGTTTCACACGGGGGCCGGAGCTCAGAGAGCGACCCAGAGGGCTGAGATGAAACATTGAGGGTTACCGGAGGGTGTGTAGAGTGCTGCCCAGCAAGCCAACACGATTTCCTCAGAGCCCCTAAACCTCTTAAAGCCGCCCAAACCTAGACTTTAGCACCCAAAGCCCTCAGACCCAAAAGCCATGCAACCCGAAAGCTTCAAACCCACAAGCCACATCAAAGCCAAAAGCCACGACCTCTAAAACTTTGAAACCATACAGCCCTACAGCTTCAAACCCAAAAGCCACAACCACGGAAATCTTCAGCCCTCCAAGCCTAAAGCTTCAAACCCCAAAGCCACGACCCCTAAAACTTTAAAACCCTGTAGCCTTATCTCCCCAAACCCAAAAGCCACAACCTCTAAACCCTTCAGCCCTCCAAGCCTAAAGCTTGAAACCCCAAAGCCACGACCCCTAGTACTTTAAAACCCTGTTGCCTTATTTCCTCAAACCCAAGAGCCACAACCCCTAAACCCTTCAGCCCTCCAAGCCTAAAGCTTGAAACCCCAAAACCACGACCCCTAGTACTTTAAAACCCTGTTGCCTTATTTCCTCAAACCCAAGAGCCACAACCCCTAAACCCTTCAGCCCTCCAAGCCTCAAGCCTCAAACCCCAAAGCCACGACCCTAAAATTTTAAAACCCTGGTGCCTTATCTCCTCCCCTAAACCCTTCAGCCCCCCACAAGCCCAAAGCCTCCAACCCAAAAGCAACGACCCCTCAAAGAACAAAACCCTGTAGCCCTATAACTCCTGAAACCCACAACCCTCAAAGCCTAAAGCTTCAAAAGCCCGAAACCCCAAACCCAGACTCAGACCCGGATGTGTGTGTTTCCACTACCCAATATACAGGCCTCGAACCCAAAAGCAACGACCCCTCAAAGAACAAAACCCTGTAGCCCTATAACTCCTGAAACCCACAACCCTCAAAGCCTAAAGCTTCAAAGGCCCGAAACCCCAAACCCAGACTCAGACCCGGATGTGTGTTCCCACTACCCAATATACAGGCCAGGGTAAGTTTCCAATAATGTAGCAGAAGCAAAAAGCTATGGAATTTAAGTAAAGTTTCTAGGTGCCAGTAGCAATTTAGTAGAAATTTCGAGTAAACTTCCACAAGCAGGTGTAGCAGTTTGGTAGAAGTTTCCACTAAACTTCCACTGGCTAGTGTAGCAGTTTGGTAGAAGTTTCCACTAAACTTCCACTGGCAATTAGCAGCCCATTAGCAGTTTCCAAGATTACCAGTAGCAGTTTCTATGCATGCTTTTTATATATGTACCAGGGAATACTGCCTAAAGCCCCGAAACTGCTATTAAACTGCTTCCCAAACTGCTTTCGAACTGCTAGCAAACTACCACCAAAGTGCTAGTAGCAGTTTGGTGGAAACTTCCACTAAACTTCCATTGGCTTGCTGTGCAGTGCTTTCGCCCAGCTGCATCGGTGCAGTAGCTTTGCTAGTCGTTCCGTGTGTTGTGCCTTTTGAAAGCATGGTGCTTTCTAAGATGGCCATGAAAGTCATGAAAAAGCCGGCGGCGGCTAAGTCCACGAAGACCAAGAAGGTCAAGGAGGAGGAGGATGAGGCCATCACGAAGAAAGGGAGCATGAATGATTCCATCAAGCGAATGAAGAGCTCGGCTGCCTTGTGCATCGAGGATGGGAAGGCCGACCACGACATGGAGGGGGAGGAGGAGGAGGAGGAGGGGGGTGACGAAAGCACCTCAAGAGACAAGGGCTTTGCTCTCAAGTTTCAGAAGATGAAGAAAGACCTGCCTGCCTACGTGGTGGACTTGGTGGAGACCCAGTCGGCCAAGGCAGCCCACCCACGGGAGTTCAAGTCGAAAATCATCAACAAGCTGTTCAAGAGAGAATCTTGGCTGCGAGATTATGTTATGAGCACGGTCTTTGCATCCCAGGGGCATGGGTCTACATTTACTATTATACAGTATACTACTCCATTTGCTCCGTGGTGGTGGTGGTGGTGGTAGTAGTAGTAGTAGTAAAGAAGAAGTCTAGAATAGTAGTGTAGCAGAAGTAGTAGTCGTAGTAGTAGTAGTAGTAGTAGTAGTAGTAGGAGGAGGAGGAGGAGGAGGAGGAGGAGGAGGAGGAGTATTGTAGTAGTAAATGTCGTCGTGATGTGTTTGGCGGTACCACGAAAAGAAAAACTACCAGAGAACGATCATCACTATGTAAGGAAACTCTCTAGTTCTGTAACACCATCTCGATAGCATTCTTTGCTACGAAACCAGCCGAATGTCAGGGCGACTGGGATCTTTGTACCCCAGTTTGCCAATGTTGTTTCTTCGTGGTTTGCTCTGTGTTGTTATGTCGTTTCCAAGGACAAGTCAGGCAAGATCCACTTGAACTTGCAAGATGCTTGCTTTAAAGAGCACAAGAAGCTTTACAACGAGAATTTCTCCAAGAGCTCCGAGATCTCCTACCCCGAGAGCATATTCAAGGGTATGTTCTATGCCAACAACGACGACAAGTTCGAGGCCGCCCTGGCAAAGGGCGAGATTTGCGAGGCGAAGAGCTCGGTCCCAGGAGTCAAGTTCTTTAGCTTTCAGACCTTCAAGGCAGTCCAGAAGACAGGGTGCATGGAGGAGGAGGAGCTCTCTTCGACTGCCAAGGTGAGCAAGGATCAGGCCAAGATCTTGTCCGAGTGCTTTTCTCGCATCGGCTGGAAGATGAAGCACTCCACCGATGAGACCAAGAAGTTCGCGAAGGGGGGCTCCGTGCCCACCAACATCGAGGCAGTGCTTCGTACGGCCTTGGAAGCCCAGCAGAAGCTCTCCAAGGATGCCATGATTATCTTGAAGAAGTGGGGGGCGGATGATGATACGACGAAGAACCTTCGCAAGTACCACAAGGGCAGCCAGGAGTTCATCGTGAAGCTGGACCACATCAAGCAGTTTCGCGAGCTCCCGGATGACGAGGCCTTGACCAAGCCGAATTTCGACAAGTTCCTCCTGAAGGTGGCCGATCATACGGAGCAGTTCAATGTTCTGGTTGAGAGCAGCAAAGGGGCCTTGAAAGCCAAAATCAATTGAGACGTCTAAGATGTCATCAAGAGGATCTGATGATCATGCTCTCATGAGCATCGCATGATCGGCTTGAGCTGACCGGCTGTAGATGCTGTGTGTGCTGCCGATGTGCTTTTTGCAACAAGACCTGTGCTAGATGTTGCTGCGAGCAGCTTTTTGGTGGGGCAAGAAGAACAGTTACAGATAAAGTAGCACAAAGCATAGGTGTCTTGATAGACTAGTTTTTTTGATCTTCATAGCTGTTCTGTTTTGATAGACTAGTTTTTTCGATCTTTTGTCTGGCCCCTGTACAGCTGTGTATGCAACACCACCGGTGCTACGTGTAGCTGTAAGCTGTTTTGGGCAGGAGCAGGAGGAGTGAAGAGTTATAGAAGCAGCATAGACCATAGCTGTGTTGATAGACTAATTTTTTGGATCTTCGTAGCTGTGTCGATAGACTAGGTTTTTCGATCTTTGCTCTGGCCTCCGCTTGCAGCTATGCTGTGCACCCATCGAGGAAATCTCGCTCGAACCGAAGCATTAGACTCTAGACATGAAAAATGTCGTCGCCATGGCGCTTTTGTTTGAGAAATAGAGTCTTATGTAACTGTAAGTATGTCATATACAAGCCCAAGCCACCCAGAACCCTAATTTGGTCTTCCAAGAGAGCTTCTCTGAGAGAACGATACCATGAGAGTTTGAGTGGAGAGCTATTTTTCGAACTTATATAATGCCATGAAAGTTAATTATACTTTCATGGAATAATCTCCACCCGCCCACACACAACCTTAAACCCTAAGCCTTACACTTTGCTATCCCGAACAAGATACCCTGCAAACCCTACGTCCCGACACAAACTCTCCACCCGTATAGCTCCAACCCTTTCAACCACACCCAGCTACTAACCATGTCCTGAACCCTGCTTCCAATTCTTCCCTGCCTGCAAGCTTTGAAACATCTTTCTGGAAGTGCACCCGTGCCTGAACCTTTTGTCCCTTTCCTAAGTTGCCCCAGCCCTGTATGTAGGAACTATACAAAAGCTCGAATCCCAAATCCCGGATACAAACCTCACCCACCGACCGAAACTTGCACACAAACCCGAGCTCCAAAAAGCACCCTAAGCCTCAAACCCATTGTCTGGTGACCTGGTCCATAGAAATTATGCCCGAAGGTCTATGAAGCCTAAGCTTCGAAACCTAAAACCTAGGCCTTGAGCACTATGTCTTGAATAACCCTATGAATAGATATACATACCTATAAGCCCTAAGGACCAAACCTAAAAAAACCTATATAGACCCCAAACCCTTGAGCCCAAAACCCATAAATCTCACAAAGTTTGAACTGCACACCCTGGATGTTGCAATTTCCATCCCTAAACCCTCCCCACCCGCATCAAACCACGAACAGCCTCACCCTAACCAAACTATCAAACCCATGTATACACCCACATAAGACCACGAACCCATGGACCCCAAAGCCTGGACGTTCCAACAGCAATCCCACACGATTCTAAACCATGAAGCCTCAACCCAAAACTCTATCCCCAAACCCAATCCCATATAGACAATAGACCACCGCCCTTGTTTCGGCCATGCAGCCTCAATCTTAAACCCTGGAAGCCCGGATACCCCAATCCCCGAAATTTCAAACCATACACCTCCGCCCTAAACCCTGAACCTGAGCGCCTAAAAGGCTTGAACAACCTCTACAACAGCGACCTGTATAAGCATTCCCCAAATTACAAGATGCATCGAATCACTTGAACATGAATGCTCAAGTCTGCTCCCTCAAGGGGACTCAGACACTAGATGAAAACAACATCGCTACACATTCCAGATAAGCAAGCCCAGATTGTGATCGCACTCCTCGATAGGTCTTAGGTGTCTCCTTGGATAACATTCCGAAGGCCCTGGCAGTGTGTAGACATATTAGCCAGAACGAGGGGTTTGGGAGTTAGGGTTTAGAGGTTTAGGGCTTAGGGGTTTGGGGTTTCGGGCTGAGTACCATGTCATGCTGGACTCTCATGTTATATGACCTTTTACATGAAAGTCCTTCATGGTATACTCTTATGTCACACAGTGTTTCATGGTATACCCTCATGGTAAAGTCTCTCAAGGTAGACTCTCATGGTACACTCTCTATTGGTAAACTCTCATGGTATACAGTCTCTCATGGTAGACTCTCATGGTAGACTCTCATGGTAGACTCTCATGGTCGACTCTCATGGTACATAGGTTTTTTTATCTAAAAATACACTCTCTTGCGACAGACCCTGAGCATATTCATCTCCAACGATCCTAGATTGTTCATTTCTCATGGCTGAACCTCCGGCGAAGAAGCGAAAAGGTGGGCTGAGGCAACGACTGCAAAGAAGTAGAGAGGAAAAAAACCAAACCTCTGATCTTGCTGCCTACTTGGTGGAAGAATGCCTGTGGGGATCAATGTCGCCGCAACAAGTGCAAAAAATAGCGGCTTTGTCATGCAGGGATGCAGCGAGGGCCAGAGAGACCGGCGACATGCCTGGAGAGCTGGAAACTTTGGCCAAATTGGGGGCCAGTGGCCTGTATCCGAACAAGTGTTGGGCCGACTTGACAAGGCAGCTGGCCCCGAGCATCAAGGTGCCACCTGCGGTTCTTCATAAGGTACCGACCAAGGCGGGTCTGGATACACTTCCGGTGCTCATGCCACACGAGCTGTTGGCATCCATTTATGACACTTTCCCAGCTGTTTGGGTTAAGGTTGTGAAGCCGTCGGATAGCCGAGCCGAGCAGTTTTGGCGCTCAGTGAAGGGCCATCCTGCACTGGAGTCAAGCCCACTCCTCGCTCGGCCGAATTATCAGCGGCTTTGCATACCCCTGGGTGTTCACGGCGATGCTGTTCCAATCACTGGGTTGGGGAAAGCTTGGTGCCAGCAGTTGACCGACCTGAGTTTCATGAGCCTTTTGGGTCTTGGCTCTGTGAAAGAGCTACTGTTTTACATGGGTGGATTTTGGGAAAAGCTGAGAGTCATGTCGAATGACATGAATGGCACCGCTCACAAGTTCTTGGCAGTGCTGGCTTGGTCATTTCAAATCCTCTGGGAAGGTGTTTGGCCATCAGCTGATTTTTCGGGCAAGCAGTATCTTGGATGGCATTGTCAATCTTGTGTTTCTTTGCTCGAGAGCCTAGCACGGTTTAGGGTTTAGGGGTTTTGGGTTTAGTGTTTAGGGTTGACCTCCCCTATTTGTTTAAAAGCCTAGACATATATATACCCCGACATATATACCCAGACAGATCAGGTACCCGGCAGGGAGTCAGGAAGCTCGCAAAGCTGGACAACCTTTGATGGGAGGACATTTCGCTTTCCTTTTCTCTTTGCAAGGCGATCTTGATTATTATGCATCGGTCCTTGACCTCCCAAGAAGTACATTGGCTTCGGGGCCATGTGCTCTGTGCCGGAGCACGAAGGTCGGCCCTTGCAGCTGGCAAGACTTCCGAACTTCTGCGGCTTGGCGAGCCACGTCTTGGAAAGCCTCCGAATGGCGATTGTGGTCTGGCAAATCATCCTGCCCTTTGCTGCAACTTCCTGGAACGAGCTGTTGGACCGTGGCGTTTGACTGGCTTCACATAAAATACCTCGGCCTAGACCAGTTTTTGTATGCCAGCATCATCTTCATGCTCGTTTTTTACATCCTTCCTGGGACCCCAGAGGAAAACATGCAGTCCTTTTGGAAGCTTTTGCAGCAACAGTACTCAGATTTGGCTGTTCCATGTCGCTTCAGATACCTGAACAGGTTAAGCATGATCCTTAGAAAAAAAGGATCTCCCAAATTACGAGGCAAGGGGGCTGAAATACGACATCTCAGTCGTCCGATTTTCAACATCTGGGCGGCCAAGATGAACCCAGCATTGGAGATACATCGTAAGATCCACCTCCTCCTTAAACTGAATGCCAATGCAGAGCAGCTTTTGACTGATCACCGTGAGCTTTTTGCACTGCCCTCGAGAGATGCTTCGGTATTCGAGACCTCTATCGATGGAGTTCTCATGCTGCAGCACCAGCTGCAAGGGCACTTTCAAGATGAGCCTCAAAAGCTCTTCAACGTCACCGAGAAGTCGCATTTTGCTCAGCACTGCGGCATTCTGGCTCGGCATGTTTCGCCACGACTTTTATGGTGCTTCAGTGGAGAGGACCAGCAGAGACGAGTACAGGAGCTCACACAGGCATCGGTCAAGGGGAATGGCCCCGGTTCTGCTCTTATCAAGGTTGCAACAAGATACAGAATGGCTTTACATGTGCAATTTCACAAGATCGAGGCCAAGAGGGCCTGAGCATTCCTCGGCTTGGAGAAGTGTGCTACACTGTTGGGGAGCTGTGCGAAAATGTGGGAAGGACCGAATGTTCGACTTGGTGGAAGTTTAGGGTTTAGGTTTAGGGATTTAGGGGTTTAGGGGTTTAGGGGTTTAGGGTTTAGGGGTTTAGGGAACTTCTCCACCCCGAGTCCCGTCTCAAGCTAAGCTGCCAAGTTACACCCGAAACCGCAAACCCTGAAGCCCGAACCAACACACACCCGTCTCAAGCTAAGCTGCCAAGTTACACCCTAAACCGCAAACCCTGAAGCCCGAACCAACACACACCCGTCTCAAGCTAAGCTGCCAAGTTACACCCTAAACCGCAAACCCTGAAGCCCGAACCAACACACACCCGTCTCAAGCTAAGCTGCCAAGTTACACCCTAAACCGCAAACCCTGAAGCCCGAACCAACACACACCCGTCTCAAGCTAAGCTGCCAAGTTACACCCTAAACCGCAAACCCTGAAGCCCGAACCAACACACACCCGTCTCAAGCTAAGCTGCCAAGTTACACCCTAAACCGCAAACCCTGAAGCCCGAACCAACACACACACACTCACACTCACTCACCGCCCACCCACAACGACATCGACACACAACACACCACAACCACACACACACACACACACGACACAGACACAATCTTGGCATAAGGCACATGTAGCTTAGCATGTGTACATTTGTCAGCTACAACACATAGCACATATAACACAAAACACAAAGCACACGACACACAACACACAGACAGAAGCACACGGAGAAACATTTACACACAACAACTTATATATACTTATGCACACAAACACACACAACAATGGACTTTCAAAGAGCAAAATCTCTGTAGCAGTTTCGGCCGGCCACAGAAGCAGTTTGGAAGCAGTTTCAGTAGCAGTTTCCCCTTCCCGAGTTTACTTCGAAGTCAAAATTTTAACTTCGAAGTAAACTCTGTTTTGACTTTGCGGGGGCGGCGTTTTAACTTCAAAGTAAACGCAAAACAAATTAACTATTGACTTCGAAGTTAATTAACATAGTCAATTCGCGTTTTGACTTGTTTGTAAAAAAAGCTCTTTTTCTATGAAATAGAGCTTTGGTACTTTTCTGACTTCGCCGGTCTATTGGGTAAGTTCGGCTATATGGGGTATGATGGTAGTGCCGCAGAGTATGGTCACCAGGAACAACAGGAATCCGCGGAAGGCTACGGTGACGGCTACGGCGAAGAGGCATACCAGGCCACAGCGTCTGGGGGAGACGATGCGGATGAATGGATTGACGATGAAGATTTAGCTTTGCAACTCAACGCCTATACGGCGGTGGCATTTGAGGCTGAGATCGATGACTTGGACGATTCCTATGCCGAGTCAGTTCAGCTTGCATACGCGGCACAGACCGCATTTGCCCAGGCAAAAGGGAAAGGCAAGAACAAGGGCAAGTCCCCCGGAAAATCCGGAGGGAAGGTCGTGCGTAGCAATCTGACCATTGCTGACCGCAAGGCCAAGTTAGCAGAGCTTAAGGCAAAGAGTAGGTGCCTGAAGTGTGGTGTGATCGGCCATTGGGCCGGAGATGCTGCCTGCAAGTTTAGCGGTAAGGGCAATGGCCCAAAAGGCACCACAACCCCAGCACAGTCTGGGGGAACTGCTAGCGCAGCCGCAAAGTCGGCGGCGCCAAAGCCCCAGGCGTACTTCGCCGCGATGGATGAAGACGACACCGAGTGTGTCCACCTATCGAACGCCAGTGCTGGCAGGCTCGAGGGATATCCAGCCAACCTTGAGATGTCTCCCTCAAAGACCGGCACAGGCAAGGGTCGCGGCAGCGATACGCTGTTCTCGCCACAGCTTCGGCGCACAGCCGCCGCTGGGATCATGCGTGACAGCCCGCCTGTGGGTTCCGATCGTGTTTTCTCCTTTGGCCAGCATAAGGGTCTGACTTATGAGCGTGTCTTGTATACGTTTCCTGGGTATGTTCTTTGGGGACGCACGCAAAAGTGCCCATCCATAAATTTGGCCGATTTCTTGGATTGGGTCACGGAGTACTTTGATGTGCGTGATGATAACCCCATCAGCATCACGAGAAGGGATATCCCTCTCAGTCAGGAACCCCCGCCTGAACCCTTCCAGCCCGAGGTTCGCCTCGCTGCGTCAGCTGCTTCGTCCAGCGAAGGCTCCCGGAAATGCCGGGGAGGTTGCAAGGAGTTCAACAAGTCGGGGAGTAACGCATACATAGACATGCGGACCTATAAGAAATGCGGCACCGTCACCAAGACAAAGAAAGAGAAGCCTGTCATAGATCAGGCCACATGCCCCCACACCTCCACCGAGAGGTCGGGTAGCAGCAGGAAGACCTCCCGCATTAAGTGCAAGCTTTGTGGGATGCTTCTAGATGAGCAGCCGCAGACCGAGCGAAAGGCTAGGGATGACGCAGCCACAGTGCTGCGGGAGTCCAACACCCTGGACTTCGATCTTCTGCGCAGCATAGTCGGCAGCACGGGGGATAGCCTCCCCGTAGAGGTAGTAGTTCCGGCTATTGCCCAGTTTCAAGAGACCATAGAGGGTCACTTCGTAACCGAGCCCGTGATATCCCGCGGTGACCTTCTCGCATACCTGCAAGAGGCCTTAGACGATCACTCAGCGCCATCGACCAACAACAGTTGGGAAGTGGCGTCGGCGAGATCGCGCTCTTCGAGGGCCTCCGCGACGAGGCACGCCTTCGTGGCTTTTACCGAGGGGGTCACAGATATCCATCCGGCTTTGGTTGATTTGCCCGTAGTAAATATCTACGAGGATAAGCACGTATACGCCGTGTTAGACGAGGGCTGCAACTCGACTGTTCACGGTAGCGATTGGATAGCAAACGCGGCGGGGAAACTTGCGAACTTCGGTTACAGCACGAGATTTAAACCTGAGGGCAACCGTACCTTCAAGGGTCTTAGCGGCGCTACCGAGACCTTGGGTAGCAGGACCATACCTTTCTCTATAATAATGGGATTGGAGCAGGACTTGAGAGTTCCGGGCGTCCTTGATTCGCATGAGATTAAGGGTACAGCCCCTCTCCTCTTGTCCCTTTATGCGCAGGCCCAGCTTGGTATAACCAAAGATTTACGGTTTGGTGTGTGTGGTGTTCGACTTCCTTCAGAGGATACCATCATTAGGATCAAGCTGTGTCGGACACATGACTCAGGGCTGTTATGCATAAACATAACAGAAGGCTTGACCCAGGTTAAACAACCCCGTCTCATAAAGAGCTTCCAAATCCCCTCGCCGCCAGTTCCTATATTTAGGTCTGCCGCCGCTGCCGCATTAGCTCACCCAGAATCTGTGAGCGGATCACCCCGAGACGCAGCAGCGACAGATGATGCAGCGGCAACAAGTCGCAGTCACAGTACTGTAGGTGCAGGCCATGGTCATAGCACTGTAGGCGTAGGCCACGGTCACAGCTTTACAACGTCAGCTGAGAATCGCAACAACACCAAGCGACGTATAAGCGTAGCGTTTCCGAACCATTGCATGGTAGGCACGTCCGT
This sequence comes from Symbiodinium sp. CCMP2592, assembly GCA_905221615.1. Lineage (NCBI taxonomy): Eukaryota > Dinophyceae > Suessiales > Symbiodiniaceae > Symbiodinium > Symbiodinium sp. CCMP2592. The sequence goes on from CAJNDT010001979.1 coordinate 843,244, forward strand.
AGGAGACACGGAGCCCACCGCGATGGACGCAGCAGAGGGGCAACTGCCTAAGAAGGCGCCTCCAACGGCGAAGGCTGCACCGAAGGTTCTTGCAGCGCCGGAGCCTGGCCACAGTGCCATGGCGAAGTCACCAGCGGTCGGCCACAGTGCCGCACCGGCGTCAGCGCCTCCGCCTAAGGCGCCACCTGGAGGTTCACTGCCTAAGAAGGCTCCTCCCACGGAGAAGGCCAGGTCTGGGGATAGCCCAGGAATCCCGCCTGCAGCTCGTGCCACAGTGCACCCGAAGGAAATCGCAAAAGGGCACCGCGAGCTGGCCGAGTTTGATGCGGTTGTGAAGAAGGATCCGCATGGCAGGAACCTGGTTATAATGCCAGGTGGGGGACCATACGGTCCGGAGCTCGACACGCCTCTCCCTGCGTCCGTGTATAATCCGGATTTGGCTTTGCAGCCATATTATGCGGGGGACATAGCGAACCCGGACATCATTATTGATGTCTTTACCTGGGGCTTCGAGCACCATGCCTGGCTGCAACGCGTCAGAGGGAAGTGGACAGCAGCCGAGCTCTTCGCACAGCACGAAGAGATGGAAACGCATGCAACCACGACGTATGCGTCTGCCACCAGCTATATGCTGGTGATGCTTGACATGGTGTGGCTAAAAGACGATCGCAAAGACGATCTGACGCCTGCAGAGGCCCAGCAGCGCAATGATGAACAGCGCGACCGCACAAAGCATGTTGGGTCAAACCCCGATATAATTCGGGAGCACGCAGACCATCCCAATTTGATTGCCCACGTTAGGCACATCCTGGCGAACATCCTCGACGCCAAGGAGGCTGGGATTCGGTCCATTGCCGTGCATGTTGTTTGCAAGGCCAACAGACATAGATCTGTTGCGGCGGGTATCCTTACCCATGCGACACTTTTGGAGCTCGTGCCGGATTGCTCCATCAGCCTCACTCATATGAGTGCAGCGAACAGTTGGCCGTTCATGGGAACCAGAGCGTGCAGAGGGCAGTGCCCCAAGTGTTTGCACCGCGCCCCTGGCATAGTCCAGGAGGTTGAGGAGCTCACGAAGTTCTTCGTCGATGCCGTCCGCACAGACGGACCGGAGGACAATGAGTGCATCCTTGTCGTTGAGCCGCAGTGTGCACGCCCTGGCGATCAGCCTACATATGCTGAGCGGTTTCATGAACGCCTGCTCGCAGAGGGCCGTATACCGGCACCGGTGACGGGGGTAGGTCCCCTTGATAGGCCTCCCCTGGCAGGCGAAACCGCGTACCAGGCCGCAACTCGCATGGGGCTGGTCGGCAAGACACATACATCGTATGTGGCCAAGTTCGACCCCAACTCGCTTACTGCGGCGATGAACCGCGCACAGGGCACAGCCCCTGGAGGACGCTTGCCTTCGGTTACCTTTAGCTCGGGTCCTAACCCCTCTTCGGCTTCGGGTAGTTCCAGCGTAGGTGCGTCAGCCAAAGGCGGAGCGGCCCCCATAGTGGGACCGAAAGGCACACCGACACCGCCGCCGGCAAAGTCCGGTGGGGCACAGGGTCGTGCAGCGACGCCGACAGGGTCGTCGGCTCGGATTCGCAAGCTCGAGGCCGAGGTCCTCGACCTCACCGATGCGAATCGCTGCCAAGAAAGCACTATAAGTGACTTGAGAGACGCCCTCCGTGATGTGAAGCGGCAGCGCGATAATGCGTATGATAGGCTGCAGGACATGCGTGAGAGGGCAGAAGACGCGGAACGCCGGGCCGATAGGGCCGAGGTGGAGCTTCAGCGACTCACACGACGCTCCAGATCGCGTCGCAGACGGAGGGATAGTTCCTCCTCGGACAGGAGCCACCGCCGTGACCGCACCCGAGAAAGGCGGCGACTGGGATCCACCGGGACCCAGGAGCAGCCTTGGAGGCAGCAGGCGCCCGCCTGAACCGCCGGAGCCACCGCGCTTCCGAGGCAGTGCTGGTTACCATAGGTTTCCAGAGCGCGACAACCCACATCGCCCCATGACCCCAAACGAGTCGTGGGTAGGTGCCATAGAACTCAGCCCCGACACAGGTTTCGGGTGGAATAGGCGCATCGTGTTTCAGGACTTTCCTGATGGTGTGCTGACCGCCCTATACGAGGTGATGTGCGAGAAGCAGGCGCCAGCGTGTTGGATCGGTCCATATGCACCGAGGCGCTTCTGGGCTGGTGATAAAAATCACCATGAGCTAAGCGAACGGCACAACATAAAGTGCACAGTGGTCACCCGCCACACTGGCCGTTCGTACAAGCCCACGGGGCGGCTTCGGGACATAGATCCCATTGGTTACCTTTTTTCGCATCCAGATCCAGCCGACGGTTCCAGCTGGACCTACGAAGGTACCTGCCACCCACCGGGGTCGGATACGGATCGTGTGCCCGCCGAAACTGGCGGAGCGGATCAGCCCTGTCCAGTACAGGAGCCGACCTACGAGGGGGCCTATGTGGCACTTTGGGTCTTCCCTTTGGCGTTTGACTCAAGCACGGTGCCGCACCAGATCGAGGACACAGATGCCTTGAGTGCAGTGTACATCCCGGGCACAGACCCGCGGGCATCGACGATCGCTGCCTCCGCCGGCCCGGGCACAGTCCCGGAGGGTGACGTTTCACCCATGGAGGAGGACGGAGCAGAGCGCGATGCAGCATACATGGCCGTCTGCAGTGGGGAGTGGGTAGGACAAGCCAGCCAGATTTCGTTTCCAAGCCCTGATCCTCCCGAAGACCTGCCCCACAGTAGCAGCGCAGCCTCTGGGCCCTCAGCCGCTAGCCTAAAGAAGCTTAGCAAGGCCCAGTCCAAGTACCTCACCTCAAGCCTTACCGAAATGGTAGCGGGGGACGAAGTCTTAAAGGCAATCGTGTACAACGCTGCCATGCGGGAAGCTGATCACCTGATTAGATTGAATGAACCCTCGGCACAGGTCCTCGCGAGCGTGATCAACGAGAGGCAGAACGGGCCACCGGGCCTCGTGGTTGCCAGGTTCGAGACTTCCACAGAGGAGTTGTGTTTGGAGCTTGAGTGTGTAGCCGATACCCTCAACATTCCGATCATATTGGTTACCCCGAACGGCTATCCAATGCTTGAGGACACTGTTACCTTGAGAGGAGACATGCATATTTCAGGCATAGGCCCAGAGATCGGAAAGGCTTTGGACACCTTCCAAGCATGGTCAGAGTCTTACGGGTATATACCCCGTAGCTATGTTGATACGGATAATACTGACTTTTGGAATCTTTGTCGTACCATTTCTGAGGAGTACTATATCAACGCATTTAGCCGGACTTGCTTTGTCGGCGACGCCCAGGACACAGATCCTGAGGACATCAGCGAAGCAGAGCTGGTGCCCGACGCTGAGATGCCTCAGCGAGGTGTCCATGATGAAGTGGACAATGCCGGTGGCGCACTGACGCCCGAGGAAAGAGAACGTCTCATTCTGGAACAATTCCCGTTTCCAGGAACTCCGAACACAGAGGCAGAGCGCCGAGCGGCGTGGAGATCGTTACCGCAACGAGTCCGGGTAGCTATAAGGCGCCTGCACCGATCCTTTGGCCATCTGCCAAACGCAGTCCTGACGCAGGTTCTGAAGCAGGCCCGGGCGAGCAAAGATTTCATCGCCGCTGCCGGACTTTACAAGTGTAAAGTCTGCCTGGACACAGCTCCAGTGCCCAGGCACCACCCTGTTGCAGGGGATAGCGTGTTTCCAAAGGAATTCAATCATACGATAGGAATGGATGCGCTAGAGGTCAAGGACTTCTTCCGAAATCGCTATACTGCTGTCAATATAGTTGACATGGGAACCAGTTTCCAGCAAGTTGTGCTTGTGAAATCTGGGGGTGGCAACCCAAGTGCCCGCCAGTGTGTAAAATGCCTGATTGACAGGTGGATCAGCTGGGCTGGACATCCCAAAGTCATAACCACTGACAGAGGGACGCATTTCAGGGGAGAATTTTCAGAGTATTTGGCACAGCATGGTATAATCCATAAGAACGCTCCCCTCGAGAGTCCGCAGACTATTGGAAAGGTCGAACGTCATAGTGGACTTGCCAAGGCCATCATTAGGAAAGTCGCGCAGGAGACTCAGCCCTCGAATATCGAGGAGATGGAGGCGGTCGTTACCGAGAGTGTCACTACTAAGAACGAGCTTAGTAGGCACCAAGGGTTTAGCCCAGCACAACACGTGTTGGGAAAGCAGCCTAGAACACCGGGTTCCGTGCTAGATGAATCCGAAAGCCTTGGTACATTGTTCACCAAGTATGATGAGACGAGCGTATACTACGTTCGGCACAAAGCACGGCAGGAGGCCAAAAAGGCCTTTGTTCATTTAGAGACTTCCCGCAAGGTGGCCAAAGCGTTACAGCGTAATGCAGCCCCTCTAGACACTGATTATAAGGTTGGTGATTTAGTTATCTACCGTCGGGACAACGTCCCTGGCAGCCCAGGTGTCGTATGGTCCACGGTTAGCCGCGTCATAGGACGTGAGGCAGAGAATGCGTACTGGGTATTACACGAGAATATCCCTGTACTTGTGAACGCTAGGAAGATGCGCCCAGCTGATGAAATCGAAGTTGCAGCGCACCGCGTTTTGGCAGGTGAACCAGTGCTTCCGGAAGCCATCGTACATGGGCCGGAACAAAGGTTCCAGGATGAGCGCGTAGCGGACCCGGTCACAGCACCAGCGACGCCACGTCCAGTGGCCGTAGCTGCCCCGCTTACACCGGCAGTCGCGCAAGGTTTCGCGCCAAAGATAAGACGGGCGAAACCGCTCGGTCGCGATCGCCAGTAGGAGGCCGTGATGACGCACTAGTTGCGGAAGAGCTTGATCAAGTAGAGATCATGGCAAAAGGCCTGATAGATGCTCAGGGTTTCTCTCCAGATGAGTGTCTGGCCCTCCTTCGCGCTTATGACCGCGACCGACGCGAGGCGTACACGCGCCCGCTCCTAGATGATGGAGATCCCGGGAGCATAGCCCTCGCGGTGGGAGTATATCGGCACGGTGGTCTTGTTGGTGTCTCTGGACCGACGCGCGAGAGACCGTCGTTCGCCATGTACCTCAACCACTACCTCTTGCATCACAGTATGCAAGCCGGACACCATCTTCCACAGTGGAGTAGCGTTCAGCTTACCAACAGAGGCGCAGAGGCCCATAGAGACCTAGCGAACACTCCTGGCTCGTATAACTACACTATAGGTGTGGGCGAGTATCGTGGAGGCGGTCTATGGGTGGAAGAAGCCACGGGTACAACTCCCGTGCGTGTTCAAAACGCGACAATGTATGGCACCGTCCATGATACTAAGAACAAGGTTCTTAAGTTCCGCCCGAAGGACGTGCACATGGTCGCACCGTTTGTAGGAGAAAGATACAGTCTCTCCGCATACACGGTGAGTGATCTCGGCAAGTTGTCTAAAGATGACATACAGCTTTTGTCGGATCTAGGCTACCCCATATATAGGGATAAGCCCAACACCTTTGGCAGGAAAAGCGATGGGATATATACCATGGGTCACTCTGATCTTCCCATCGAGACGTTCCTAGAACGCATCCACGAATACGGGATTAAGGAAATCGTTGATTGCAGAAGTCACCCGTACAGCGTTCGGCATCCACAATACAATTGTGATGAACTTTCTGCCACATGTTTTGCAAAAGGAGTTGTGTATAGTCACGCCCCCGAGTTAGGCAACAGGAACCGGGGCGGGATTGAAGCCAACCTGCAAACAGACCAAGGGCTCTGTACGATCGCTAGAATAGTTAGCGAGGCTCACGATGACTTTCACCGAACACTTCTATTATGTTCGGAGGCCAGTTGGCGGCGATGCCATCGGCGAAATATCGCCCAGCACATATGGCTCGAGCATTCGAAACTTGCGGAGCACATACGTGCTAGCGGACTGCCAGAAGCCCATCCGTGTCACTACACTCCTGAGGAGGACGACGGACTGGCAGCAGCATCGCACACAGCTGCGATTGGCACGACAGTGCCAGCAGTTGAGCCCTCGGATGGTCGCGAGGCGGAATCCAAGGCCTTTGCTCTCACCCCTGATGGGGAAGACGCCTTCGGCTCTAACGTCGATGTTGGCTATATGGCCTCGCTCTTGGACTACCATAAGGCCCCTGTGGAGGTACAGTTGGGCCTGGATGCTGCCATGAAGACTGAGTGGCAGAAGTACACCGAGTTCAACGCGGTGGTCCCTTGCACAGACAAGGAGTTTAAGGAGCTTACAAAAGCTGGCCACGTGTGTATCCCCACCAAATGGGTTCTTACCGATAAGAACGAACACCTAAAGGGGACAGCAGCATACACTCCCAAGTGGAAAGCACGCTTGGTCGCATGTGGAAACTTCGAGCATATCTCGAATGAGGAGGAAATCAGGGCAGATAGCCCCACGGCCGAGCCGGAAGGTATAGCTCTTCTGTGTTCATGGGCGGTTTCGTTGGCCCTGCGGCTCAAAGCAGCCGATATAACGAACGCATACTTCCAAGGGAAACCCCTTGAGCGCCTCCTCATTCTTCGGGTTCCCAAACACCCTAAGGGTGTGCCCGATGCAGAAATTCAGAGAGCCGGGTATATGATTGCCCGAGTACCCGTGTACGGCACCACCGACGCGGGCCGGAACCTTTACCTCCGTATAAAGGAGAGTTGTAGAGAATTTGGCTTAAATGCCTCGCAAATTCTGTCAGCCCTGTACTATATTACAGGAGAAGGTGGTCGTTTGTGTGCTTGCTTGTGCACCCACGTGGATGATTTCCTGTGGGCTGCTACCGCCGAAGGCGAGCCGGCTATCCAGAATCTGCTGGATAAGTTTAAGATCGGTCGCATAGAGACTGAGAAGTTCCGTTTCTGCGGACGCGAGTATGTGCAAAGCGCCGATGGGACCATCAGTATAAACTGTAGGGACAACACGCGTGCAATTCGCCCGATCGATATACATAAATCTGAAAAGGGCACGACTCCAGTCTCGAATGGCCAGCGCACAGCGCTGAGATCCGTCATAGGATCGCTGGCTTGGGTGGCTCGCGCCACGAGACCTGATCTTGCCTATAGGGTGAATGCCCTGCAGCAGCGTGTTACGACAGCCACGGTGGATACGCTCCGTGAAGCAAACCGCGTAGTAGCACTGGCGTTAGGAGATGCGGATAGGCCGATCACGTACAGCGCTAAGTTACCCTGGAGTACAGGGGACCTGGCGGTCGTCACGTTTTGCGACGCCTCCTTTGCAGGAGAGGCGAACCATAAGTCGCAGAGAGGCCGTTTCCACTACCTCACTTCCGCACAGTCGGCGGTGGACAAGAACGCGCCAACGCATGAGATGCACCTCATTTCGTTTTCCTCGTCCACCATGAAACGGGTTTAAGCCACTATCGTGTCATTTGGGGTTTTCATTTCCGATTGGGTGTTTCACCCTCCGAGTCCTGCCGTGGAAAGAAAGCAAAAAAAGCACAAAAAACACCAATTATGTCATGCTTTGAAGCTGAGTTTTGTGGAGCCAACACACATGTTTTCATGCTTTGGGCACACACATACACCGAAATATTTGTGCATATTTTAAATGTTTTGCATGTTTTCCTCTGGTGTGCTCAACTGTCGTTTTGCCAAATCAAACTTGTTGTCAGCAAATCACATGGGAAACCGTTTTTTTAACACCACACATCACACTCATGGAACAGTTTTGCAGCAGCTATGAACACGACCCTAAACTCTTAAACCCTAAGCCGACTCCCTAAATCCCAAGTCTTAAACTCTTTGGTTGCTAGGGCTTAGATGGTTTTGGGTGCAGGGATATTAGTCTTCGGGGTCATTCAGGGTGCCTCGGTGGGGGTTGAACAAGCCCCCTCTTGGCTTAGTGGGGTGATAGGGTTATTCAGGGTGCCTTGGTGGGGGTTGAACAAGCCCCCTCTTGGCTTAGGCAGGTAGTGGGTTTTTTAGGCAGGTGCTGGAGTTTTTCAGGGTGCCTTGGTGGGGGTTGAACAAGCCCCCTCTTGGCTTAGGCAGGTAGTGGGGTTTTATGCAGGTCTTGTGTTGTTCAGGGTGCCTTGGTGGGGGTTGAACAAGCCCCCTCTTGGCTTAGGCAGGTAGTGGGGCTTTATGCAGGTCTTGAGTTGTTCAGGGTGCCTTGGTGGGGGTCGGCTCGGGTTTTGGGGTTGGGGTTTAGAGTGCTTGCCCAGAAGCCCGAAGCAAGACCCTAAATGCCAAAATTCTTTAACCCTGAACCCTAAACCCAAACCCCCGAAGCCCTACTCCCCTGAGCTCTGAACATGATGCCTCATCCTGAATTGTAAGGCTAAACTCATCCATAGCAATAGTTGCCAAGCCCCCAATTTGCACATGCCATCAACCTTCACCTCAGCCCTGGTAACCCTGAACCCCTGAACCTTATGCTCGAAACCCCGAACCACATAAACCCTGAACCTGAGGCCCTGAACCCCTTGACCTTAAACCCTATAGCGCCTCTAACCCTGTCGTTGCAGGCCTTTAAGAGCCCTAACCTTTACACCCTAAACCCCCAAACCCTACACCTGCGGTGGCACAACACTGCTTGCGCCCGACGACGAGGCATGGCATTCGCTTGCAACCGGTTGGGTTCTGTATTTTTCTCACACAACCATGAATTGAGATGATTCTTAGTTGCAGGTTTCTGCTGCAAAAAAACAGGTTGCAACCAGTTGCGTTCTGTAACTTGTGGCAAAACCCATCAATTCAGATGACTTGAATACAGGTTTCTGTGGCAAAATACAGATTGCAACCAGTTGCGTTCTGTAACTTGTGGCAAAAACATCAATTCAGATGACTTGAATACAGGTTTGTGTGGCAAAAAACAGATTGCAACCAGTTGCGTTCTGTAACTTGTGGCAAAACCATCAATTCATATGACTTGAATACAGGTTTCTGTGGCAAAAAACAGATTGCAACCAGTTGCGTTCTGTAACTTGTGGCAAAAACATCAATTCAGATGACTTGAATACAGGTTTCTGTGGCAAAAAACAGATTGCAACCAGTTGCGTTCTGTAACTTGTGGCAAAACCATCAATTCAGATGACTGGAATACAGGTTTCTGTGGCAAAATACAGATTGCAACCAGTTGCGTTCTGTAACTTGTGGCAAAAACATCAATTCAGATGACTGGAATACAGGTTTCTGCTGTGGCAAAATACAGATTGCAACCAGTTGCGTTCTGTAACTTGTGGCAAAAACATCAATTCAGATGACTGGAATACAGGTTTGTGTGGCAAAAAACAGATTGCAACCAGTTGCGTTCTGTAACTTGTGGCAAAACCATCAATTCAGATGACTTGAATACAGGTTTCTGTGGCAAAATACAGATTGCAACCAGTTGCGTTCTGTAACTTGTTGGAAAACCATCAATTCAGATGACTTGAATACAGGTTTCTGTGGCAAAACACAGATTGCAACCAGTTGCGTTCTGTAACTTGTGGCAAAACCATCATTTCAGATGACTTCAATACAGGCTTGTGTAGCTAAACACAGATTGCAACCAGTTGCGTTCTGTAACTTGTGGCAAAAACATCAATTCAGATGACTGGAATACAAGGTCTGTGGCAAAATACAGATTGCAACCAGTTGCGTTCTGTAACTTGTGGCAAAACCCATCAATTCAGATGACTGGAATACAGGTTTCTGTGGCAAAATACAGATTGCAACCAGTTGCGTTCTGTAACTTGTGGCAAAACCATCAATTCAGATGACTGGAATTTTGAATACAGGTTTCTGTGGCAAAATACAGATTGCAACCAGTTGCGTTCTGTAACTTGTGGCAAAAACATCAATTCATATGACTTGAATACAGGTTTCTGTGGCAAAAAACAGATTGCAACCAGTTGCGTTCTGTAACTTGTGGCAAAAACATCAATTCAGATGACTTGAATACAGGTTTCTGTGGCAAAAACCAGATTGCAACCAGTTGCGTTCTGTAACTTGTGGCAAAACCATCAATTCAGATGACTTGAATACAGGTTTCTGTGGCAAAATACAGATTGCAACCAGTTGCGTTCTGTAACTTGTGGCAAAAACATCAATTCAGATGACTGGAATACAGGTTTCTGCTGTGGCAAAATACAGATTGCAACCAGTTGCGTTCTGTAACTTGTGGCAAAAACATCAATTCAGATGACTGGAATACAGGTTTGTGTGGCAAAAAACAGATTGCAACCAGTTGCGTTCTGTAACTTGTGGCAAAACCATCAATTCAGATGACTTGAATACAGGTTTCTGTGGCAAAATACAGATTGCAACCAGTTGCGTTCTGTAACTTGTTGGAAAACCATCAATTCAGATGACTTGAATACAGGTTTCTGTGGCAAAACACAGATTGCAACCAGTTGCGTTCTGTAACTTGTGGCAAAACCATCATTTCAGATGACTTCAATACAGGCTTGTGTAGCTAAACACAGATTGCAACCAGTTGCGTTCTGTAACTTGTGGCAAAAACATCAATTCAGATGACTGGAATACAAGGTCTGTGGCAAAATACAGATTGCAACCAGTTGCGTTCTGTAACTTGTGGCAAAACCATCAATTCAGATGACTGGAATACAGGTTTCTGTGGCAAAATACAGATTGCAACCAGTTGCGTTCTGTAACTTGTGGCAAAACCATCAATTCAGATGACTGGAATTTTGAATACAGGTTTCTGTGGCAAAATACAGATTGCAACCAGTTGCGTTCTGTAACTTGTGGCAAAAACATCAATTCATATGACTTGAATACAGGTTTCTGTGGCAAAAACCAGATTGCAACCAGTTGCGTTCTGTAACTTGTGGCAAAAACATCAATTCAGATGACTTGAATACAGGTTTCTGTGGCAAAAACCAGATTGCAACCAGTTGCGTTCTGTAACTTGTGGCAAAACCATCAAATCAGATGACTTGAATACAGGTTTCTGTGGCAAAATACAGATTGCAACCAGTTGCGTTCTGTAACTTGTGGCAAAAACATCAATTCAGATGACTTGAATACAGGCGTCTGTGGCAAAACACAGATTGCAACCAGTTGCGACCTGTAACTTCGTAGTCGTAGTAACAGTTGAGAGATCTAGGGCCGTTGAGGTCCTCGGGTTTAGAGGTCAGGGTTAAGGGTTTAGGGCTAGTGCATCATGTCACATCAGGCATGTCATGTCATGCCATGTCATGTTCTGGAACCCTAAACCCAAAACCCTAAACCGCGGCACATAATGCATGATATGCCATGTCCTGTTCTGGTTTAGGGGTTTAGGGGTCCCATCTCGGCTCGGGTTGGGGGGTTGGGGTTTAGGGTGCCTATGAAGTCGCACAAGACGATCCTTTGCAAAGAGCCATTGTTTCATGGCACACGGTCGTGGACGGAAGATTGAAAGGCCCGGATACATGAAAACGCTAATGAACTTTGCTCGTCATCCAAAAAGGACGGCTTCCAGAATAAGACCACACACATCATGATCTAGCCACCCATGTGTGCCTCGTAAGCATTGGGGCTCACCTGGTACAGATTTGTGGCCAGCATGCACAGGAAGTCACATGTCAAGCATGGGCGGACATGTTGGCTGCAAAGAACCGCACCGCCAGATGTTAGGCTCCAGCTCTTCTTACAGCCTGCAGGAAGTCCGGCTGGTGCAAGCTGGTATGCGTCCGAGGGTGAAACTGTCAAAGCAGGAGATCAATTAGATCAGGTCTCTGCATAAATGTCTCGCACCACAGCCACTACAGGTAAAGTGAGGGTTGATGCATGTCTAAACCCGGCCTGCGCAAGAGCGGCAGGGAGGCCGCAAGGGAACTGCCATCAGCCTCGTAGTGAAAAAGGGTTGGGGTTGGGGGTTTAGGGGAGTCGGAGCTGAGCTGAGGATTGACTGTGACTGTGGTGTTTATGGAGCATCCCAGCTTCGATTTGATTGCAAGAGTTTCTTCGGATTTTCGGTGCTTAACACTGCCCTGGCACTCACTTTTTTCTTCATCAATACCCCAGAAGCATCTCAGGTCCCCAGCAAAAGACACATCGTTTGTGCATCTTCAATCCCCCAAAAGTGAGCCCCTCATGAAGTTCGTGGCATTGATCCACTGGCAGTGCGCTGCAATCACTCGTGCCTTGTTCTGCTTAAGGCTGCACAGCAGGATTTTCTTTAACTTGTCCATGTCGTCACTTGAAACCCTGGCTGACAAGTCCATCCCAGCAAAAACCAGAGCCAAAGCAGATTCTCTGCTGAAGGGAGGTATAGCACCAGGATTGGGCTTCAGGTTATCGAGCATGTTGTGGGCATTGCACATGATCGAATGCAAGTCAGCCATTGTCAGGAAAGCCCGCAGATCGTTGAAGAGATTCAAGAGGGCCTCTTTGTAAGTCTCGACATGGTTTATGTGCTCTTGGTAAGTCTCGACATGGTTGTCCACCGCCCGTCTTTTCTGAGTCACTCCGTCGAGACTGAGCTTCCTCCGTAACCTAATCGTCGGCACCATCCTGTTGTTGCATCCTCGCTTTGTTGGCCTGCACCTGCTGCACATCTTGTCACGCCGGTAAGTTCGGCGCGTTGTGCAGAGCAAGCATTGCCACGCCATGATTAGCAACTAGAGTTCGGAATGTTCTCTCTACTTGACTCAACCACTGTTCAGATCATTGTGTGCTTCCTGTCTCCGTTCGTCCTCTGCTTCTGCAGTGTGCATGGAAAAAAACGACTGTGAGGGTACGGCTGCAGGCTTGGCATTGGGGGTTAGGGATAAGAGATGCAGACCAGTCAGTTCGGTTTCGGCTTCAGTGCCCATGTCATGGCATACACATCATTTCCTGTTGGGGTTTACGAGCTAGGGTGTGTAGGGCAGAGCACTAGCAATGTGGAAGTCAGTGTTCAGGCGATTGCACAAGTCCTGATGCAAAAAGGGGCAGAGCACTACAGGCCCGCCTGCTCCAACTCCGGGCATCGGCTGTCGCAAGCAGATTGGTCGGACCTGCCCAGACAAAACAAACTGTCACAGTCAAGCAGTTATGTCCTGCATTCACAGCAGTGCACTGCACACAAGCCGCAGCGACATGGACCCACTACTACTACTGCTGCTGGAGTCTCGGAAAGCATTGCTTTTGCACCCACCAGCCCCGGGTCATCTTGTGTGCGTAGACGGCACTGTACACTCGCACACCATCTTATGCTTAATTTTCGGCCATGAAGGATCTCAGGAAACAAAGCAGAGCACTTGCTCCTCCGTTGCCTTTTTCATCTGACCCTTTGTCTCATCGTCCGTCTGCCTGTACTGCCTGATCTGCCGGCGCCAAATGCATGCCTGGGTCTCCCAAGGTCTCTTCGGGGTGTATACCATGGCTTCCGGAGTTGGGCATCGCACATTTGTAGGGCACATCTTGGCCTCTGCAGCTTTCATGACTTTGTACTCCGGTCTCTGCTTCATCCTCTCCACGAATCTCGCTCTCTTCGGTAAGGAGAGGTCCGTCATTGCAGAGAGAAGTCGTGAAGGCACGAGTCTAAGGCTGCAGAGAGAAGTCGCACAGGGACGAGTCTAAGGCAAGCGGTTTCTTTGAGCAGTGAACCGAGCGGATGCAGGACAATCAAAAGCCTGGGGCACCATCAAACATCCTTAAATCCTGCTCTGCCAGGTGCTCGTGGGTTCTTTTGCATCCTCCGAATCATGACAAATCTTAACTCTCAACCAAGCTGCACCGACCCCTGCCCGGCCTGGAATTTCTTGGATGTCATAGCACTGCCGAAGAAGTAGTCAAGTGCTTCCCTCCAGGCTTCCTGCATCACAGCTGCATTAGACAAATTCCCCAGTCGCACAGTAGTACATCCTTAGACTCCGGTCCAATGCCATCTATAGCCACCTATATACCAAATCCATACATTTGAAAGGCTAATACCGTTCTATGTAGCAAGACTCAGATTGCAACCGGTTGGGTTCTGTAGTTTTCTCAGACAGCCATGAATTGAGATGATTCTTAGTTGCAGGTTTCTGCCACAAAAAACAGATTGCAACCAGTTGCGTTCTGTAATTTGTGGCAAAACCATCAATTCAGATGACTTGAATACAGGTTTGTGTACCAAAACACTTAGTCGTAGTAACAGTTGAGAGATCTAGGGCCGTTGAGGTCCTCGGGTTTAGAGGTCATGGTTAAGGGTTTAGGGCTAGTGTATCATGTGACATCAGGCATGTCATGTCATGCCATGTCATGTTCTGGAACCCTAAACCCAAAACCCTAAACCGTGGCACATAATGCATGACATGCCATGTCCTGTTCTGGTTTACGGGTTTAGGGGTTGCATCATACATGGTTTAGGGCTAGTGAGTCATGTTACATCAGGCATGTCATGTCATGTTCTGTTTTAGGGGCTTAGGGTGACATAATGCATAACATGCCATGCCATGTTGTGGTTTAGGGGTTTAGGGGTCGCATCAGACATGTCATCCCATGCCATGTTATGTTTTATTGGTTTAGGGGTTGCATCATACATGGTTTAGGGCTAGTGAGTCATGTCACATCAGGCATGTCATGTCATGTTCTGTTTTAGGGGCTTAGGGTGACATAATGCATAACATGCCATGCCATGTTGTGGTTTAGGGGTTTAGGGGTCGCATCACACATGTCATCCCATACCATGTTATGTTTTATTGGTTTAGGGGTCGCATCATGCATGCCATCCCAAGGCATGTTCTGGTTAAGGGATCACATCAGGCCTGTCACAACATGCAGTCAAGTGCCCTTCGGTTTAATAGTGATGCAACCCTTTATGTAGGCCTGTGCTGTGACACTTTTACTCCGGCAGCTCGTCTGCTTCATCGTCCTCAGGCCCTGGGGGCAAGTTGCCTCCTCCATCTGCCTGCACATGTATCGGCCGGTACTCTTCTGGTGCCAGTGGAGCCCTTGCAGCTGCAGGAGCAAGAGCATCAAACGCATGCCTTGTCAGGGCAGTTTAAGCCGCAAACCCACACTCAATTCACAGCTCATCTGCATGCTGCAGCAAACTCTTGCTTTACAAAATGAACAGGAATGACTCAAATCCCTTCTTGAGATGGCCTGTTGTGGTTCAAGAACTCATACTGGGCAGGTCGCGGGTGTCGTCTCAAAGTGCCCTTGGCCCAGCCGACCAAGAAATCACGAGCAGCATCCTTGGCTTCCCGAAGAACTTGGCAGACCAGTGCCAGAAGCAAAGAAAATCAATTACTTAGAGTTTACAGCACAGCGGCATTGATGCACCCTTCTCGGTGAGCCTGCAATGCTTTCGCAACCACTTTGTCCCGGTCCTTCACAGCTTTTCGCGGGTAAACACCTGACGGCTGCCTTGACAATCTGGCTCGCAGCGCCGGAACCTCTGTCCCAGGTACCAGAAGACAGACTTGAAAATGCCTCCGTGAAGCCATTCGCTGGCGCACCACACAAACTACATCATCAGGATGGGACGGTGGGGCACCTGGCCATGTTGTCACAGGCACTTGCAGGTAGCCGAGATCTTTCAAGGTCGTGATCTCGAACCTTGCTTCCGACACTTTCGGGTTTAGGGTCTGCTGCTCCGGTTCAACAAATTGTTCCAGCAGAAAAGAGGTTCCATGCAGCTCGAGTAGCGAATGGGGGGCCTTCGGGCCTGTCAGGTTGGAGAAGACCAAACCGACCTCCTCCCACCAGCTCTGCCAGTTGGCTTGCTCATCGCCTTGCGATCAAACCATTCATGGCTGCTACTTCAACTGAGGACACAAAACAGATCCAAAAATCCTCTGAGTTAAGCTGCCGAGTTGCCCTTCCAGGCACCTCTGAAGCTTGCTCCCCCATCCACAGTGGACTGCTGCAGGAACCCATCGTAGATCCCCACCAAACTGTCAGCATCGGAGAACTCGCAGGCACTGCATTTGGTGACAGCCTGCCCTCCGAGCCCATCAAGTGGCCCGTGAGTGTGCCCCTTGCTGGGATATTGCAGGCTTATCCTCTCACACACCTGCAGCAAATGGAGCTTGACACACCAGGACAGGAGGAGACCGTTTTTGCAGTCCCGACTGCAGTTGTCCTGTACGATGCAGATGTGGACAGGAAGTGCTTGATTGCAGTTGTTGTAGACTTTGTCGAGAAGCCGAGAAATTCCCTCCACATTGGAATTTGTATTCTTGTAGACATCTGCATCCTTGATCTCAAACGCCAGCGCATGGCCCTGGGCCCAAAGCATGAGCACTGACAAGCTTGGACGCAGCAGGGCTTCAAAGCCATGAGTCTTCGTCATAGACCTTGGGCACTTGTGCTTTGCCTGGTCCAGGCCGTCGGCCCTGATCAAGACTACACTCAGGGACCGCTGGATGTCCCGGAGTCGGACCCCCATTCCTTTCTTGCAAAGCTGGGCACGAAAACCGAAGTGTGCTTAGTGTTGTACACAAAAAAGCAGCAACCCATGCATGGCAAGACGAGGAACTCAAACTTGTTCGTAGCTGAACACTAAGAGCTGCCCATCGCAGATCAGCCTCCCGATCCTGCCATTGTAGCATGAGGTGCCTGATGTAATCATCCAGGGTCCTTGGTCAGGACCGAAGTTACTCGTCACATTTTGGGACTTGGGTTCTCATGTCTGTTTTGGGCTGCCCAGCCGCTGTTGCCTCTCAGCCGGACTGAGATGCTGCCGGAGCCTTTGCTTGAAGCTCCTGAGGTCGCTGGTCGATAGGCAGGACATGAACTGACACAGCAATAGGCAGGACATGAACCGAGCCAGCAGTGCAGCCCGGCAGCCAGCAAGTGTCACAGACCGCATGTTCACCAGCATTCTTTCTGAACTTCAACCACCCACGGCACTCTCGGACTGCTCGGCAGAATGTTGTGAACGATGGCACAGGGTGACTGTTTTCCCTTGCCCACTGCTGCAGCCAGAGGAACATCATCGATGGCCGCGCCACACCCAGGTACCGTCTTGCACCTGCACCGACACCTGGACCGGTCAGCACCTTTTCAGGCGCTTCCAGTAAACAGCAGCACTGAAGCGAGCACGATGCCACTGCACGAGCTTCAGCATCTTCAGCAGCATCCACATCCGAAGAGGAGGACGACCCACTTCTCGCTGCCGATTGCTGCTGCCTTCAGAACTGCAGCACATCGCCACACTCAAGCTTGATTACAAGCATGTCACATTACAAAAACAACAAACTGAAGCTGTTGGAAGGAGGGACGAATGCACTATTGTAGTCCTGTGGCTGCCAACAGAGCTTGTCTCGAATCTGAATTTGTCTGGCATGCCTTCAGCATCGAACTGGTACCGATGCCACAAAAAGAGCTTGCAAACCCGCAGCATGGGAGAGCTGGCCGGGTTCTTCGACCGAATGGAGTTTGCCTCACGGCGCCTGTCTGGCTGCCCTTGCAATACCTTGTGATCTCAGTGAAGTGGCCCAGCAACAAAGGAGTCAATGAAGCTAACAAACGTCTTGCATGTTGCAGTCCTGGCAACTCTGTGTACCCGAGATGCACCCACCTGGGCTCAGGGCTCGGACTATCAAGACATGTATCCCTAACCTGGGCAAAGCTAAGCAGGGAAACTCACACTCCAGATGAGCTGCACGAAGAAAGGCATATGCACTCTTCAGGCAAACTTTCAAGTCATCTGCAGGGACGATGCCTGCCAGTTGTACAGAGGGCCTCTTGGTAGCAATCCTTGTTTTGTAGTGCTTCCTCTTCTGGGGCTTCGAAGGCTTGCCGTCCTCGCTGGACTGCAGGTCCAACTCATCAGATTCGGGCTCAGAAGTTGATTCGCAAGCCTGATCTGCATGGCCGGGCTCAGAAGTACCTTCTGGATCACTGGTCACCTCATCTGGGCCCACATTTTCATGAGGTGCAGAGCTTGTGGAGGAGCTCCTTCTCCGTTTCTTCGCCACTCTGACAGCTGAGGAGGACTGCACCTCCCTCTCATGTTCATGAGGTGCAGGGCTGGTGGAGGAGCTCCTTCTCCTTCTCTTCGCCATTCTGACAGCCGAGGAGGACTGCACCTTCCTCTCACATTCATGAGGTGCAGGGCTGGTGGAGGAGCTCCTTCTCCTTCTCTTCGCCATTCTGACAGCCGAGGAGGACTGCAGCTTCCTCTTATTGCTCTGCTTCTCTTCGCGGTCTGATACCATTGCAGACCTGCTAAAAATCCAGAGGATGTCTCGGTCGGCTGCAGCCCGATCAAGCTGATGAAGCTGGGTCGAGTACTTTTGTAGCTCGTTCACATAAGGGGCCGCCTTCTCGTAGCAGCCTCAATGAGTGCAGGGTAGTTGCGGTGTGTGTGTGGGGCATGGAAAGCTTCACTTCTTATCATGCCGAGAAGGCTCTGTGCTTGCAATGTAAGCATTGCTTCTGCAGCTTCCGGCATGTCTGCAAAGATGCAGAGAACTTGTTTGCGAAACTCATCATGGCTACCGGTGTCTCCGATAGGACTCATGAGGAGTAAGTTCATGCTCCTAGCATTCTACTTTCCTTCGGCAAGTCCTGGTGGATTTATAGGGTTTAGGTCTTCGGGTTGAGGCTCGGGTAAGTGGTTTCTGTGGTGCGTCATCTTTTCACACTCGCAATTTTGGACCACTGTGGGGCTAAACGGGTTCATGTCTATCAGGCTCCTGCTGTGCACTGCTTGAGAAACGAAGCTGCACAGGCAGCAAGCAGTGGACATGCTCGTGAACAATCTCCATTCCTGCTTTCTTCAATCAAACAATGCTGCTCTCAAAGCAAGCTGTACGCACCTGGTCCAACTGAAGCATGCCGCCGCTGCAGCCTGTATCGAAAATGCACGTTCTGAGGAACATTAGTTCATTTGCCTAGTGCCTCTCGATTCCCTCTGACTGGTGATTCCGACAAGGTCTCTTCAGTTTTGCTTCACGAAGATGTGATCTGTAGACCCTTGATCCTGTGTAAGCTCTGCGTTTAGCATTCGGCACACTTGCAATTGCAATGGCTCTGCTTTTCCGGATTGAACAGCAACTCAAAGCAGCTGATTGGCTATTGCAGGATGTGCACCAGAATGGAAACCAATACACTGGCAGCCACATTGGCTGTGAAACCATTGCCAGCGAGCTCTTGGGCCTGCTTGACTGTAAGATCTGTCAGGCCTGCCGCTTTGAGCTCACGGCTTGACAGGCCTTGCAGGCTCATCACAAACGTCGGAGACTTGTTCAGGTGCAGCCCATTCTCGTCCAAGTACAAAAACCGCTTCTGCGGAAGAAGGCATGGGTGCACTGTTCTCCATTTGTGTCGTTGCAAAGTGTCTCCGCTGGGGACGACGAACCTGGGCCGCTGCTGCCAACTATATGTCAACTTCACCCAGCGATCAGCAACCCCTTCAAGCTGCCAAAATGAATGCAAGACACAGGAGAGACTGGTCGATGTCCTTGGTTTGTCACACCGGACCAGTCAAGGAGGTCATACATTGACACCGAATGGTTTACAACCTTTTGCAGAGCAAGATTCATGGCCCCATGTCTTGCGCAGCTTGGCAAAGGACAGATGGGTTGCTTCCAATTCTCTTTCTGGCAAATCCAGCTCCTGCAAGCCTTGTGCAAGCAGAAGGCCTTCAATCTGAGGTTCAAGAACCACCCGAATGCTGAGGCCGGAACACTGATGCACCCATCTGACCTGTGGAACTTGTAGATCCTTTTCTGTGATGTTGTGCTTCTCCTTGTAAGCTGCATGGTCTGCAGGCCATTTCTGAGAAGATGCTGCCCTGCCGGTTGCCATCTGTCGTTTCCGAAGTTCCTGCACACTAGCAAATTGGAACAGAAACATGTATCCCACACTGACTGCCCAAGCAATATGCTTGTTCAGCTAGGCTGCTTGCTTATCAGTAGCTCTCTGCCACAAATCCACCAAAGGCTCGTGCCATTGCACTTGACACCGTCTGACTAGTCGCCACGCTGACGAGAGCTTCTCTCCAGCTTTCCGCTCAGCCCCCGGAGCCTGGGATCTCAAGGTGGTCAATGAAAGAACAAGCTGGCCTGTTTCATTGATTTGCATTCTGCAGGCCAAGTTGCCGCCAGGTCCAATTTCAAGCTGATTCCATAGACCCTGTTCCTGCTATGTGGCAAAGCAAAATGTTTCGAGTTGACCACCTCAAGGGCAGGCCACTGAAGCAAACATGAGCTGCAAGCCTCAACTTGTTGCACAAATGATTCTGGAAAAGCTGCCTGGAAGCTCGACACATACCCCTGCTTGCGCATGAGGTCCTTGATGACTTCTGTCCCCTTTTCATTCACAGTCTTCCTGTGAGCGTCCAAGTTTTTCACACATTCCCACATGATGCCAACTGGTCTCTGGGACCATTCCAAGCGTTGGATGAACTCAAGGAATTGAAGAAAGCTGCTTCCACTGTGCCCCTTAGCATCTAGAATGCTTTTCGGCGAAGAGGTCTGGCACGAGATATCATCACACTCCACACCGACAATGGCCAGGGAAAGTGCTGGCATGGATTCTCTGGGCACTGCCTGCAGTTCGGATGTGGCCCCATACACCTTGGTAGGCCACTAACCATCTGACAATAATCATATCACCCTGCTCGTGATTGGTGAACTTTGCAAATCAACCAAGAGCCCTAAAGAGCATCCCACATCCTGCCAAGATTCGGGAATGTGTTCCCACTCGTGCCCCTGTGCTGCCAACATATTCTGCAGCACATCGCGCTTCCACTTGACAAGCTCGGTGTAAAAACAAGGTTTTGGGATGACCGATACATCATGATCCTGCTGCAAAACTTTGCGCAGAATCTCCTCGGGTCAAGCTGCAACATACATCAAAGACGAAGAGCATCTGCAACTAAACACACAGCGACGATGCAAAACGAGCAACCAATGACTGGGAACCGGTACCCATTCCAGCACAGAATTCTGCAAAATGTACTTCTCTGGATCTCAACTTCCGCAGCTCTGCAGTGGAGAGGACATTGCCGAGCACGTAGCTCAGGAAATCAGTGCAGCATGAACTTCTGAAGCCGGGATTGGGCTGGCCAGTCTCTTCACAGTCTGAGCTTGAGTGAGGTGCAGCAGCCTTTCGTTTCTTCTTCTGCCTCTCTGCCCAATCCTTCTCTGCTTTCTCAATGCGAATGGTTTCTGGGCTATCCTCAGGTTCTGTTGTTACTTCTGAGGCTGCTTCGTCTCCGGTAAGCTGTCTGTGTCCTGACTGGTACAGCAGGTATGCCACTGTAAGGCTGCAACATGACGACATGCAAGTCCTGGCTGGATCTTGGAACTTGATGCTCTGGACCTCCTTTGTCCTGGTGGCTCGCATCTGAGACACTGTAAGAGCTTTGGTTGCCGGCCAAAGCTCAGCTGGAGTCCTTTGGCCCTTGAAGCAGTCTCTTGCACTGCAGGCTCTGAGGTTGATTCATCGGACATGGCGATTCCCGGTGCAGAGGCAGGCTTTCACAGCTCTCGGGAAATTCTCTGATGTCTTGGATCTAGGGAACCGACAGAGCTAGATGCTTATGAAGCTCCTGCCATGAGCTGCTTGAGCAACCTGAAGCATGACACTGCAGCTCTAGTCGGAAATGCATGCGATTTGAACATACTGATAATTTGCCGCACTCAGAACCGTGATAGCTCAAAGCCATGCCCGACACAACCACAAGGCATGATCGAAGCAGAAATCATCAGTGGCGTCAAGCAGTGGCAAGCAGCCCCAACTTGCCCTCATCGGAAGAAATGCAAGCACTGCAATGCATGTGATGTTTCAAAGCATTCACGCCGAATCTAAAAGAAACCTTGGCAAGGTAAGCTACCGGCATTTCCGAAGCAGAGCACCTGGCAGGATAAAAGCAAGACGACAGACAGTCATGTGTGCACTCGATCAAATGCAGCCTTGCCATGCACGCAGATTACGAAAGGTTCTTCAAAGCTCCACATGGATCTCTCTACAGCACTCAAACACATCTTGTAAACCTGGACGATGCAAACAGCTTTTTGCCTGTAAAGATCTGCTCGGGTTCTGCCCAGTGTCTGTTGCAAGCCCCCTGCCCCCTGCCCTGATGAGCTGACCCCTACCTACATGCATGCTGTAAGAGAGCTGGGGTTCTGCAGCACTGGTGGTCTCTGCTGAGTGGTGACCACTGTCTTAAATCGTCCTGTGTCAAAATGGACTGTGTGTCAAAATTGCCTGCTGCGGAGCTGCAGAGAAAGAAGCCTTGCCAGGCTAAACACATAGGTAAAGTCACAGAGACTAAGCTTTTGCTCATATCACTGGGCTTGAACTGACCCAAGCCACAGCCATGACTTCATACAGCTCGGGAGGTCCGAACAGCTTCAAGAAGTCAGTCCATGGGTAGGCTCTGGACTAGCCTGTTCGGGAGGCCTAAGATATGTCAGAATCTCAATGTGAAGCTCTGGAGTTGTCCATAGAACCTGCTCATGAGCTTTCTTCTGCAAGCTTGATGTACTTGCCATTCTGCAAGCGCACCGACTGATCCAAAATCATCATCGGCTTTTTTGCCGTCAGCTTGGTGTGCACCGGATCAAAAGAGAACTTCCAGGCCCAAACAACATTGGAGCTCAGGCGGCACCCCTTCAGGACGAGCTCTCTGGCCTGGGCACACAACAGGAAGAGAAACAGGACTGAAGCAGCATTCCACAGAGTCATGTGAAAAAACCCCACTGCCAGTGCAACAACGGAACCATGTTCCCGGGAGTGAGCTTCTTCTCGTCCTTGTCGCGAAGGATGTAGTACCAGTCATCGGATTTGGTAAGTGCAAATCCGTGCGTCCCACCAGATCCGGCCGCCTTGGTCCCGATCTTGTAGCCCGTGCAGGACAACTCCTTGCTGGCACCACTCTTGTGCAGCTCTTTGACCACCTGGTAGAGGCTGGAACGGTGCTCCGTGCCTCGCTTGACCCCCTCCTCGCCGTCCTCCACACCATGGGACACATCCACCCATGTCTTGTCCCCCTGGGGCATCTCCAGCTGAATGCAAGGATCGGCCTTCTGCTGGCTCATGCGGCCGCCGCCCACTCCAGCGATGCGGAAGCCTCGAGGCAGGTTCACGTCCAAGGTCGCCTTCAGATAGTAGCACTTGTCCTTCTTGACAATCATCACCTTGGCATTGTCGAAGCTCTTTACCTCCAGCTCTGGCCCCTCAAGCGGGACTGACAGCACCTCGAACTTCGCTGCCGGGTCTGCTGGGGCTCCACCTGGGTGGTTATCAAAATTAGGGTCCCTTTTTTGGGCACCTTAAATAATAGGTGCCGTACTACATTAGGGACCCAAAAAGAGACCCTAATTTGGACAAAGGTGCCACCTCCAACATCAGCCCCATCCGTCGGCCGTGGGTCCTCACTTGTCGCCTCCTCCCCACTTGGGGTCGTTTTGACCTCGAAGCAGCTGAGAGCATTGGCCCAAAGCTGCTGATGCTCCTCCTCAAGGATCTTGATCTCCTTTGGACACAGTGACACTGAGTACTTTGCTGGCAGGATGCCCTAAAGTGCAGCAAAGTGTCGCCCCGGACACTTGGAGGGCTTGTCTGGAACTCTGCCACCTTGACGGGGTCCAGAACTGTCAGGTGGCCACGCAGAACCTCAGCTCTCTCTCTCT
>CAJNDT010001979.1:866859-912673 GCA_905221615.1 Symbiodinium sp. CCMP2592
TGTGCGCACGGTCACCCCAAATCCCGCACAAGAGGACACCATCCGAGGCCCAAATCCCAGATGTGCAGCACGACCCCAGCGGTCACCCCAAATCCCACACACACAGTCGCCTGACTCCCACACAGTCATGCTCAGTCACCCGAGTAGTTCTTGCCCAGGCACACCCACATGGCAGCCATTCCCCGCTTCACACCATCGGAGAACAGCAGGGATCTGGCAGCTGTTTTGGCAGGCCTCTCACGCACGGAGAGCTGCTCGCCTGCCATCCACCCACTGTTGACGATGCTACGAGCCTCAGCTTCAGCTTCTAGTCAATACCAGCAAGAACAGCAACACAACCTTTAGTATGGCAAGTGGCAATGCCACAGATCTTCCACGCCTCGGGCTCGCCTGCCCAACAGCTGGCCTTGTCGAACCGCCAGTTCAGAACCGTTGTGGTCCTGAACAGAGGATAGATGTGTTATTGTTAGACTGTGCACTGCTGCTGCTTGCTTCCGAGATTCGTCCCTTCTGTACTGAGAAGCACCGAAGCCACACAAGGGTAACCAAACACAGCCCTGGAGACATGCTCCAGCTCGGCTGCAGCATCCGGGGAGCGGCAGTGCAAGCCATCGATGTAATCCCTCAAGGATGCCTTGCTCTGGCCAAGCTCCTTGGCTGAAGTTGCAGCTTCTGCTTTCACGCTTTGGTCTTCTATCCCTCGAAACTCTACTGCAGGCCAGACTCGTTCTGCACCTGGTCTATCTCTGCCAGCATCCACTGCTTCAAGAGTGCACAACCTGTCTCGGCCATGGCTCCGGAAATTACTGCCAATGCAGTCCAAGCGGCTCCCAAAAGGGAGGCTTACACTCCAAGCCGAAAGAATCTTCGAGGAAGCCAAAGCATCACACACTTCAAGTATTGACAAAAGGCACATGCCTCATGAAGTCAGCAAAGCAAACTGTGTGCACTCTCAGACTGCAGGCTTTGATAAACATGGCGGTCTTGCTGAGCCACCGATGGGTGCCCACGGGCGGTCTGACCTCGGAGACCAGAAAACTTGGACAAATCGCAAGTAGCTCAACCTGGGTACATTGCAAGATCTCTGCAGAAAGGCCTCTTGTCTCTGCTGCTCGTCTGGCACGATAGATGTGAGGGCTCTACAGTCCACTCACCCCTTGTGCATGCATGTGGCCCTGGAAGTGCACAACGTCCGTTGTCGAGCAGGTGTCTAAGGTCCAACTAGACGGCCTATAATTCGGATACTCGGCTTCAGGACCCCTGCATTTTCTATACAAGAGGTGAGAGCTGCACAGTCCACTCCCCTGTGTACACCGAGGTGGCCCTGGGCCGACAGTGCACAACACCCCTTGCTGAGCTCAGCTTCGGTTGAAGCTTGGGGGTTTAAAATCCAAGCAGATGATCCTTGGGCTGCAACGTTCCCCGATAATTTGGATTGTCATCTGCATCCTCTGCTGTGCTCAGCAAACCTACAAGCCACATCAAAGCATTGTGGCACACAATGCTTGCTCTCGGAAATCACTCTGTGCCCAGCCGCACTGCCTCAGCCCATGCCTTGCGCAAGTTCTGGAACCTACCCCAGCCAAGATGGATCGCTCCGCTGGAGTTCGTCTTAACCTGCCCAAAACATCAGGACTGCAATGAACGGTGCTTACTTGCTTCATGTTGCTTTGGTTTTGCTGCCTGCCTTGCCCTTGTGACATGTCGCCAGGCTGGTCACATAGAACGCTTTCTTGGAAAAGAGCACCTGTATTGGAGCACACTTCGGCAGATAGACTGTCCAGGACCTGAGGAAACCAATGTCAACAAAGGTTCAGGGTTTCGGGTTTACCACTTAGTGCAAGTAGGCTTTACGCAGTTTGCGATTTAAGCTTTGGGGCCAAAGATGCCGAGCGTCTTTGACTTCTGCTCTGCAATGTAGTCTGGCACAGGAAGGAAAGTGCGCAACTCGGCCAGGGCAGCCTCGAGGTCAGCAGGCAAGGGTTTCTTCTCCATCTGCTGCTCCAGAGGATCTGCTGAAGGCAACTTCCGATGCTTCTCCTGCTTCTCCCCATCAAGCTTCTTCTTAGGCTCGCAAATGACTCCTCCCGGCTGCTCCAACGGAACTGCTGCAGAATCTCCTTCCTCCTGCTCCAGAGACTCTGCTGAAGGCAACTTGTGAAGCTTCTCCTCATCAAGCTGAGTCTCAGGCTGCTGAGACTCTCCTTCCTCCTGCTCCAGAGACTCTGCTGAAGGCAACTTCTGAGGCTGCTCCTCATCAAGCTCCAGAGGATCTGCTGGCATCAACTTGCAAGGCTTCTCCTCATCGAGCTGATTCTGCTGAGGCTGCTGAGACTCTCCTTCCTGTTGCTTCAGAGGATCTGCTGAAGGCAGCTTCCAAGGCTTCTCCTCATCAAGCTGAGTCTGCTGAGACTCTCCTTCCTGTTGCTTCAGAGGATCTGCTGAAGGCAGCTTCCAAGGCTTCTCCTCATCAAGCTGAGTCTGCTGAGACTCTCCTGCCTGTTGCTCCAGAGGATCTGCTGGCGGCAACTTGCGAGGCTTCTCAGCGGCCGTGTCCTTGGTCGCAAAGACCTTCACAGAGCCAGCAGTGCCAAAGGCCGATGACGGAAAAAGCGGCCGCGCCACAGGGGCCGACAAGAAAGGGCCAAGCCCATTCTCCGCACCCATCGAGTCTCCAGCCATGCCAGGGGATGCTGCATCCAGCTCCATGTGGCTCCCGGCCTCTTGCAATGCAACACCATCAGACTTCTTCTGCTTTTTTTCTGGAGTGCAGGAATACTCCGAGGAAGGAGTCGAAGGCATCTGCATTGTGAACCTGATCTGTCGCGAAGCTTGCTGCGGGGACGATGCCTTCCTTTTGCCGTTCATGAAGGCCTCCATCACGCCTTCAGCGATCATGCTTGCAAAATGCAAACACTTGGAAGCCGTCCAAAATTGATCTCACTTGAGCAAAACACTACCCAGACCATATCAGCTCAACATGCAATCGTGCTTTGCTCAGCGCGGATGCTGCACTCGAAGAAGAGATAGACTGCTGAAGATCAGAAATGCGAGGCCCCGGCCAAGACTGTTTTCACATGGGTCCGGAACTCGACACGTTCCTTTGGTCTAACTTAATCTCCAAGCAAAGCCATGCACTTCGAGAAGACACAACTATCCTAAACCCTTAAACCGGAATCCCTAAACCACAAGTGGAACATGGCCTGACATGACATGGCAACCCTACCCTAAACCCGGGGGTTTGGGGTTTAGGGTTTATGGTTGTGTGGTTTCAAGGGCTCGGGGTATCGTTAGGGGTTTAGGATGGTTTAGGGTTTCGGGGTTAGGCAATGGGTTTAGAATAAGGGCACTCTTTTTGATTGTGTGCTTTAAGCCTTAAAGGTGGGGTCCCCAAAAAGGGGATAAGGGTACCAGAGCACTTCTCAGAACATGTTCCAACCGAACTCAAAATCCTCAATTGTTTTTGCACTTCTATAACTAAATCCCGAGACCGGCTGGAGCATTTTAGGGATTAGAGTTCAGGGTTCAGGATTTACACACAAATCCCATGGCATGATGTGTGTAATGCACATCCTAAACCCCGAAACCCTAAACCGAAACATGACATGGCATGCAGACACACATGATCTAAACCCAAAACCCACAAAAGTCCGACCAGAAGCCCTAAAGCACTAAAATCACTAGAACCTAACATGCCATGCTGTGCATGCACATCCGAGACCCCTAAAGCCTAAACCGAAACACCCAAACCCCTAAACCCTAAACCCAAACATGGCATGGTGTGCACGCACATGATCTACACCCTAAACCTACAAGACCGCGACCAGAAGACCTAAATCCCTAAACCCCAACATGATATGACATGCATGCAACCATGTGGAGGAGCCTGGAGGCCGCACCAGGACATCCTAGGCCGGACTTCCGGAGTGCTGCTACTACACGTGGACGAAGCCAGCGAAAAGCCCAAGCAGATCCGAATGTTGGCTTTTTCTTGCTCGAAGGGTCTGCGCTTGGGGTTCTGTGCACTACCTGTCGTCCTCGACAGACGCTTCACTGCTGATGCTGCAGTCCTCGTCCCTTCTAGAGCCGAGGACCAGCGTTGATGCATCCGATGCACTGCGCTGAATTTTGCGCGAAGGAGATCTGGCATGTGCTTGGGCCTGCACTTTTGAACTGGACTGGATTTTGTCCTTCCCTAGAATCTCCATGACCCTTCGTTTCATATTGGACACCTCGCGCTCCGAACTCTTGCCCTGCTCATCGTCCTCCTCCGGCAGCTCCCTCTTTACTGCAACAGGCCGGTCGTCTGGATCCTTGTTGTCATCAATCCCAAGCTTTTCCGAGGACTGTGCAGAGGCTGCATTTGCTTCTGCCTTCTGCTTCGATGACGGCTTCATGGCAGCACACAGAGCAGCTGTGTATTCTTGAGCCTGAATTGAACGGGCATGCTGCACTGCTGTTTTGCTGTAACATACCCAGACAAGTGCAATATAATGAAGCCCCAGGCTCCCCCTGGCTTTTCATAACCACATCGACAACTGTAATCCTGTACCCTTTATAAATCAGCCCAAAGCTCAGGATGACATCCGAGATCGATTGAAGCGCCTTGGCTGCAAAGTGAGTGGGACTGCCTTATAGCAAAGGCTTCAAAACTTGGTGTGGTTTCGACGGGGCTTCGGCTCCAGGGTGCAGACAACGAAAGCTTCTTTTGCTCCGATACGCATGAATTCGTCCCAACGAAAACGGGAAAGGTAAGCAGCTCGCAAGCTTCATAGCTGCGAGCCTCTCTGAGTCTCAGGAGCCTCTGCAAGGCTTTTGAAACTACAAAACAACACTTCGGAAAGCTCCAGAGCTTCTGCTGCATTCTGAACACCTGGACCAAAAACCTGCTATGAACCCAACTACTCTTGGATGCCTTCCAAAACAAAACGACCAAGCCAATCAGCAAGCCAATCAACTACTGGCTAGTAGCTGGTCTGCATGCCGTAGCCTCGTGCAGGCGATCCATCCCGGCTCATATACGAAACCACAACCACCACCAGATGCTTTGGCCGGATTCGCCCCTCGTGTGTTTCCAGCACCATCGCCACTCTTGCCAGGAAGCACGTGGACTGCGAGACCGGTCCCGAATCTGCTGATTTGTTGAGTTCTCAGTGTTGCTGCCTTCCACGACCGTTGAGCTCTCGGTGTTGCTGCCTTCCACGACCCTGGCTCCTGTGCCTCGCTGGCGAGTTGGTGTGCGAGAGCGGGCCATGGCACTTCTTGGTGGCAGGAAGCTCTGGTTCGCTACTTTTTCGAGGCACCTTCGGCTGCACACACAGACACCATCCAAGCAGCCCCTTTAGGCAGGGGCAGAGGAAGGGGCAGGGGCAGGGCAGGCACAAAAGTCCGACCAGAAGCCCTAAAGCACTAGACCCTAACATGCCATGCTCTGCATGCACATCCTAAACCCCGCAAAACCTAATCCGAAACATGGCATGATGTGCATACACATCCCAAACCCCTGGCTTGTTCACCGAGTGCCTGGCTGGAGTGACATGTCCTGTACCTCTTTGGAAGGCAACTCGGAAGTAGTAGCAGCATGGGCTCGAAGGCATGCAAAATGGCACACAGGGGCTACCTTTTCCCTCGCACAACTCAGAAGCTGGAGCTTCAAGTGCTGCTGGCCGACTCCTGCAGAACAAGACTCAAGGGAAGTGATCTGATTTTGTGGAAGATCGAAACTTCAGGCCTTCGACTTCGCTGCATCTCCAAGCAAAGAGCATGAGCTCGAAGTGCCAGAGCTCGAGCTCGACTTCTGCAAAGTGCCACTCGGCTGGATGGATGGCTGCATATCAGCAAGATGTACAACTGAAGCCTTGGACTTCTTGGCAGCACTGCCCGCCGAACCAGCTGCCTAGGTGGAGGCAGCAATTGCAGACTGCACACATGCTGTGTCTATGAAGGCGAGGAGCAGCCCTGGCACGTTTCCGGAGCTGTTGCTGGCGCTTCTCCTCGAGTTTTCGTCAGTCGCCTCTTTGTGAAAATAAGATGTCGGCTAGCTCCCTACCACCCTCCGGTAGAAGATCTATGAAGCCGAGCAGCCTCAGCCTGCTGTTCCTTCAAGATCCTTTTTTTTTGGCTGCCTCGTCTCTTGACTTGTGAACATGGTTCGAAGCTTTGCAAACATGCCGGAAATATGAAGCTGAGCAGCTTCAGCAACGGCAACCGCCGTCGCATGCTCCACTCGCTCTTTCACAGCAGGCATCTCTGAAATGAGCTTCTCCCTGTGCCACCTGCTGAGCAAGGCAAAGGCAGCATCCCCAGTCTGGTCGTGGTCGTCCTGGATGAAGATCGCCGTTATCAGCTTCTGCAGCTCAGCCATCCCCTTGACTGCCAGCATCTCGAAGCAGTGCTTGGGGACTACATTTAGCACAGCAAGCGCAGCACTTCTGCTGCCACTGCGCTGTCCTGGGTTGCAATGAGATGCAAATGTGAGGAAACCTCCTGGGAATATGAACTTTCTGCAGCCATGTGTCGTATCCACTTGACCAAGAGCTTGAGGCCTCCACGAAGCACGAAGGCCTCCAGCACGCTTCCGTGGGATCGCATCAAGTCGTTGAGGAACTGGACATGAATGCCCGAGGAGGCTGAAGGCTGTATCCCCTGCATCTCCTGCAGAAGTGCCTCAGCTCAATCAATGTGTAGCCAACATAAATTCACTGACAACTGACCATGGACAAGAAGCCTGAGCTCGAGCCATAGCCTGGTCTGGAGCCAGTGCCATCTCCTTGCTGCGAACCTGATCTACCCACAGATGCCCCTGCAACCCTTCCTGCCATGGCACACAGCCGTACTGCTGGTCAAGGAACCGTTGCAACATCAGCTGAAGACCTTGCTCTGTTGTCTGCCAGGTGTGCTCTCTGATCAGCAGCCTCAGTGGCTGCAAACGGCTCTTAAAGTGTGTTGGGAGCATTGGGGCTCTTCCGAACGCTGCCGAAGCTGCAGTCTTTTCCACTTCGGCCCGGCGAGCTCTCTCATCTGCAGCCTGAGTGGCTGCAAAAAGAAGCTACAGTCATGCATCCTCCAATCCTCGAATGCAGTCGAAGTTGCATTCTTCTCGAATTCCGCAGCCCGAACTCTCTGCTCGGCAGCCTCAGTGGCTGCAAGACAAGAATCTAGAGTCGTTGAACGATCAATTCCCCTTAACTGCAGTCGAAGTTCTGCCCAAGCTGCAGTCTTCTCTGCTTCGGCCCGGCGAGCTTTCCAAACTGCGGCCTGAGTGGCTGCAAAAACAAGCTACAGTCATGCATCCTTGAATGCGGTCGAAGTTGCATTCTTCTCCAACTCCGCTGCCCGAGCTCTGAACTCGGCAGCCTCAGTGGCTGCAAGACAGGAATCTAGAGTCATTGAACGATCAAATCCCCCTGAGTGCAGTCGAAGCTGCGTTCTTGTCGGCCTGGGTGGCTCGAGCTTTCTCGTCTGCGGCCTGAGTGGCTGCAATAAGGAAGGTAGAGTCAGACATCCTGGAATGCAGTCTTAGCTGCATTCTTCTCTGCTTCGGCAGTACGAACTTTCTCGTCTGCGACCTCAGTAGCTCTAGAACAGAAACTCGAGCGAGACATCTTCAATGACCGAGGCTTAGTGCAGCCGAGGCTGCACGCTTCTCCACTTCAGCCAGCCGCGCTCTGTCTTCAGCTTCCTCGGTGGGTGTGGAAAAGGGTTCAAGAATATCTAGAACTCCGAATGCAGCCGAAGGCGCATTCGCAGCCAACTCGGCTGCCTGGGCTCTGTCATGGCCGCAAAGAACATCTAGAATTCCGAATGCAACCGAAGCTGCATTCTGGGCCGACTCGGCTGCCTCGGCTCTGTCATCACCACAAAAAAAGGCAAGCACACGAGAGCCAGCCAAAGGCACCTCTCTTTGTTCACGGAGGTGATCCGTGAGCCGCCTCTGGTACGCCGGCTTCTTCGCACGTTGATCTCCTGACTTATTCTTCTTCTTTCCCATGGCTGTGCGAGGAGTCGGGAGCTTCGAAGTGTCGCAGTGTCACAGTGTGTGTGTGTGTGCTCAGAGCTGATGCTGTGATGGTGGTGCTTTTGCCTGTGTTTTTGCCAGTGTTTTCTACCAGTGCTGCTGCTGATGCTGGTGCCTCGGTGGCTCTCGTCCATCATGAATGTGGGATGCTCTGAAGCACTGGGAGCCTTATGCACTGCAAGGACTGGTGATGCTCAGCTGCACATGGCCCCCACTGTCAACTGCATATGAACAAGCAGGGCACACTAGCTGGAGGTTGCTGTCGGAGAAGCAGCTCACAGCCTGCACACACACACACACACACACACACACACACTAGACGACAATGCACAGATCAGACGACAGGCAGCAGCTTGCCTGCCACTGCTTCATCCCTGCACCTTGGCCAGCATGATGGTGAGCAGTCAGGTGTCTGAAATCGCAAGTCACAGGCGCTGCTGGATCCTCCTACAACTCCCGGCACTTTTTTTCTTCCTCCGGGCAGCAGCTGCTTTCGGATTTCCGGGGGGCCCTCACTTCTTACCCGGCTTCTTCATCTTGCCCTTCATCGCCTTCATCGCTTTCGTGGCCTTCATCGCTTTCATGGCCTTCATCGCCTTCATCGCTTTCATGGCCTTCATCGCTTTCATGACCTTCTTCGGCTCCTCCGAGCTTTTCTCATCCTTCTTGTTGTTCTCGTCCTTCTCGTCGGTCATGGTGGTGCTCTTCGGCGCCAAAGCTGGATCCCACTCCCAAATCTCGGAGATGGCATCCGCTGTATCGACGATCTTTCTCAATCTGTATTGGCCCCACACCTTTGTCCACTTTTTCACCCAAGTGGATGAAATCGTGTTGGACCTTTGCATGATGATGGCGGAAGAAAGTGGTGTCCTAGGAAGATGATGTCCTAGTTTGAGGCGATAACAGCAGCGGCAGTGCTGGCATTGTTTGTGGAAGGATACAAGAGGGCAGAGGGCTACTTCTCTCTCTCTCTCTCTCTCTCTCTCTCTGCCGTTGCATCCAGAGGGTCTAGCAGCGCCAGGCAAGGGCTACTTAGAGGACCGTTTTTTCTCCTCACTCTGGCCGCATCGGTTTAGGGTTTAGGGTGTATGGTTCAGGGTTTCGGGTTCGGGTCGAGGGTTTAGGGTTTAGGCCCGAGCCTCGGCGGCACCACCAGAAACTTCGGTTGCGGCCTGTGCAGGGCTAACGATATTTGTTCAATACAGCTTTCCAACCCTCAGCCCTAAACTAAACCCCTAAACCCTTAAACCATAACATGGCATGACATGCATGTACATGAAGGCATGAAACCTAAGTTCAAAAACTCTACAACCCTAAGGCTTCAACCGGAACCGTGGCATGGCACACCATGCATGACATGACATGATACATGACGACCGCGAAAATCCGGCTCCGAATTGCCAGCCTTGCCAGATCTGCCGACTGATCTGGCCTGACCAAAATCAGAGTGCACCTATGAAGGCTTAATCTCTGAACCCAACATCGCCCCTGCCTTGGTCCAGCCGGCTGATGTTCTTCTTCCTTCTCTTCTCCATTGGCCGACTCATCTTGCCTGACCAAAATCAGAGTGCACCTTTTGAAGGCTGAATCTCTGAACCCAACGTCACCCCTGCCTTGGTCCAGCCGGCTCATCCTCCTTCTCTTGTCCATTGGCCGACTCATCTGGCCTGACCAAAATCAGAGTGCACCTATGAAGGCTGAATCTCTGAACCCAACATCGCCCCTGCCTTGGTCCAGCCGGCTGATGTTCTTCTTCCTTCTCTTGTCCATTGGCCGACTCATCTTGCCTGACCAAAATCAGAGTGCACCTTTTGAAGGCTGAATCTCTGAACCCAACATCACCCCCCTTGGTCCAGCCGGCTCATCCTCCTTCACTTGTCCATCTGCCGACTCATCTTGCCTGACCAAAATCAGAGTGCACCTTTTGAAGGCTGAATCTCTGAACCCAACGTCACCCCTGCCTTGGTCCAGCCGGCTGATGTTCTTCTTCCTTCTCTTGTCCATTGGCCGACTCATCTTGCCTGACCAAAATCAGAGTGCACCTTTTGAAGGCTGAATCTCTGAACCCAACATCACCCCTGCCTTGGTCCAGCCGGCTCATCCTCCTTCACTTGTCCATCTGCCGACTCATCTTGCCTGACCAAAATCAGAGTGCACCTTTTGAAGGCTGAATCTCTGAACCCAACGTCACCCCTGCCTTGGTCCAGCCGGCTCATCCTCCTTCACTTGTCCATTGGCCGACTCATCTTGCCTGACCAAAATCAGAGTGCACCTTTTGAAGGCTGAATCTCTGAACCCAACATCACCCCTGCCTTGGTCCAGCCGGCTCATCCTCCTTCACTTGTCCATCTGCCGACTCATCTTGCCTGACCAAAATCAGAGTGCACCTTTTGAAGGCTGAATCTCTGAACCCAACGTCACCCCTGCCTTGGTCCAGCCGGCTCATCCTCCTTCACTTGTCCATTGGCCGACTCATCTTGCCTGACCAAAATCAGAGTGCACCTCTTGAAGGCTGAATCTCTGAACCCAACGTCACCCCTGCCTTGGTCCAGCCGGCTGATGTTCGTCCTCCTGGACTTGTCCATCCACCGCCACATCTGGCCTGAACAAGTCTGGGTGCAACCATGAAGGCTGAATCCAATGTCACCCGTGCCTTCGTCCGTCCGGCTCATGTTCATCCTCCTTCAACAGGCCATCCGCCACCTCATCTGGCCTGAACAAGTCTGGGTGCACCCATGAAGGCTGAATCTTTGAACCCAACGTCACCCCTGCCTTTGTCCGTCCAGCTGATGTTCATCTTCCTTCACTTGTCCATCCGCCACCTCATCTGGCCTGAACAAGTCTGGGTGCACCCATAACTGAGCCCAACATCACCCCTGCCTTTTTGCAGCCACCTCAGACTCATCTGGCCTGACCAGACTCAGAGTGCACCCATGAAGGCTGAGCCCATTAGCACCCCTGCCTTGGTTCGCGCGGCTGATGTTCATCCTCCTTGACAACTTGTCCTTCCGCCGCACCTGGCCTGAACAAAATGAGAGTGCAGCCATGAAGGCTGAATCTTTGAACCCAACGTCACCCCTGCCTTTGTCCGTCCGGCGGATGTTCATCATCTTCCTTGACTTGTACATCCGCCACATGTGGCCTGAACAAGTCTGGGTGCAAGGCTGAATCTCTGAACCTAACATCACCCCTGCCTCTCACCATCTGCAGGACCTGCAGCATCTGGATTGGTGTCGAAAGGCGACACCCGGCTCCATGGAGCCGCCCCCAGCCACAGCCGCGGCGGCCACTGTGCAGGCAGAGCACCCCTGACCAGGTCATGTATGCTCCGAGGCTTCATCTCTGTGTGCAACTGAGCTCCAGGCCTCAGCCTGGGGCTCCTCGTCGACCTCCTTCGTCGACTCCTGCACTTGACGAAATTTGATTTCGGCTGTGCTCTAGGTGCAAATCCCATACCAGGCCTTGGCCTGGAGCTTGTCGAAGACCTCCTTCGTCGTCGACTCCTGCTCCTGACGAGGATTGATTTCGGCTGTGCTCTGTGTGCAAATCCCATACCAGGCCTTCGCCTGGAGCTTGTCGAAGACCTCCTTCGTCGTCGACTCCTGTTCCTGACGAGGTTTGATTTCGGATGTGCTCTGTGTGCAAATTCCATACCAGGCCTTCGCCTGGAGCTTGTCGAAGACCTCCTTCGTCGACTCCTGCTCCTGACGAGGTTTGATTTCGGCTGTTCTTTGTGTGCAAATCCCATACCAGGCCTTCGCCCGGGGCTTGATCGAGACCTCCTTCGTCGACTCCTGCTCCTGACCAGGTTGGATTTCGGCTGTTCTTTGTGTGCAAATCCCATACCAGGCCTTCGCCCGGGGCTTGATGGAGACCTCCTTCGTCGTCCACTCCTGCTCCTGACGAGGTTTGATTTCGGCTGTTCTTTGTGTGCAAATCCCATACCAGGCCTTCGCCCGGGGCTTGATCGAGACCTTGTTCTTCTGCGGCTTTTGCTCCTGAGGAGGTCATGTTCTCGGTAGCGCTATTCACAATTCGATCTGCCCGGTCTCCTATACCGAAATCTATTAGTCGTCATGAAAGCTCGCGCCACAAGAACGCACATGTTAAAGCGAATGACCTAGTGTACACCTGTAGCTCCCACAGCCCTGCCTAGATTTGACCGCATGCGCTTGGGTCCAGATCGCCCATATATCATGCGCACAGCACACATCGCCACATGCATGCCCAGGATAGCATGGGGAACTAGTAATATTCTGATGGCACATGTGTCGCATCCACTCAGCTGCAATCAACCTCATCATCAATCGTCTGTTCTTGGGACAGATTGCAAGCCCGCAACAAAAGCTTGTGACCTCAAACGCCAGCATGCGGCCAGTTTGTTGGGAGATTGAAGGCTTATCCTTTCACATCCCCAACAAGTCATTGCAGTAGCTCGAAGCACAGATATCTCCCAATTCTCCTGTTCCCACAATATAAGTGGATGATGTCTGTTGAGGCTGGGGTACAAAGATACACAAAGTATGGGTACACATGGGCTGGTTGATGCAGGTTTCAAGAAAATCATGCAAAGCAATCAAATGTGCGAGGGAAGATGACCTAAGGATTGGGCCGATGTGGAAGCGAGAGCGCATGATTCAATCACTTTTCTAGCAGTAGTTGCTTATCAGACCTAAGTTACCCTGCAATGCGGGCTTTGTCCTTGCTAGGTAGGAGGGAAAAATCAAAGTGATGAATCATTTGTGCCAATTCGGTCAAGTTAGAGCATACAAGAAAGCAATCGCAGGGGTTGCGACAAGGATGCAAGACTGTAGTTGGCTTCGACTGTTTAACGAGGTTGCAGGCTTCTGTGATTCGACTTAGTATTCTACGATTGCTGCTTCCATTTGATGCTCCGACCTTTCCAAATTCGAGGCTCTACCACTAAACTCTAAACCCTACAAGCCCCAAACCCTAGAAACCTCTAGACTCCAAACCCCTAAACCCTAAACCCCGAACCGCTATGCATCGCTTCAGAGGCTCTGCAGTGCCCGACAGGCACTTCTACAAGGCACAATATCGGACTTTGGGTTTTCGAATAAAGCATAGCTATGAGCACCAGCAAAACAAGCTTTTACGACCTAAACTTGCCACCTCAACCCCAAATCCCAAAATTCCAAAGCCGGTAATAAGAAATAAACCTTTTTAACACCTAGCCCTACATATTTTCTTCAGCTGGCACTGGGACTCCTTGAAACCCTGAATCCTCAAACCCCGAGCTCTGAATACTAGGATTTGTAGGGCACCTAAAGTAAGCTATAGGATTCGACTCTGAGTCCAACACCTCTCTTCCGGTGGATCCTGCACCGCCTGGCAGCCAAAACTGCACAATGAAGCAAGCCCATACTTCAAGCCTGGTCTCTGTCGCCTTCTGCACTGGCGAGGTCGGCGTCATTGGCTGCTCCTGACAACAGAAGTTGCCACCAACATAATTAGAAGAGCAAGCAAGCCAAGTCCCGACCGATCACCTGGCCTCCTTGTGTGGCAAGTCTTCCACCTGACCCATACACACTGACAACAACATAGCCAAAGCAACACACAACCACCCGGCCTCCTCGCCCTTTGTTGGCATCTCCTCCTGCTTCGGTTCCTCCTGAGAACAGAAGTTGGCACCAACAGAATTAGCGGAGCAAGCAAGCCAAGTCCCGATCACCTGGCCTCATCGTGCGAGGATTCGTGCACTGTTGTCGGAGAGTCTTGTTTCTCCTGACAACAGAAGGTGCCAACGACATAATTAGATTCGCAAGCAAGCCATATCTCGATCACCTGGCCTCCTTGTGTAGCAAGTCGTCTTCCACCTGACCCAGACACACTGACAACAACATAGCCAAAGCAACCCCACAACCACCCGGCCTTCTCGTCCTTGGCTACAATCTCCTCCTGCTTCGGTTCCTCCTGATAACAGAAGTTGGCACCAACAGAATTAGCAGAGAAAGCAAGCCAAGTCCCGATCACTCACCTGGCCTCGTTGTGCAATGATTCTTGCGCTGGACTCGGACAGCATTCTTTCTCCTGACAACAGAAGTTGCCAGCAACATAATTAGCGGAGCAAGCAAGCCAAGTCCCGATCACCTGGCCTCCTTGTGTGGCAAGTCTTCCACCTGACCCAGACACACTAGCCAAAGCCTGTCCTGTTCAGCCTTTGCTACAATCACCTCCTGCTTCCCAGCCATGCTTGCCAGCACGAACGTGAATTAAGTTATGCCAGTCTGCAATGTATGTAAGGATTTTGGTTTTGGGGTTAAAGCTTTAAGGGTTTAGGGGTGTCGGCACTCAGACTCTGTTTGGGGATTTAGGGTTTAGGGTTGCCGTTTGGGCAACTTTGGGATCTGCAACTAGGGATTCTGGCAGCTGGTAGCATGCATGGTCACATGGTCATGCGCATGTCATGGTTCATGGCTGGTCTGATCATGAACTGAAGCCGCTGGAGCAACAAAGGCAACACGGCCACGCGCTAAACCCTATCTAAACCTCCTATACCTGCAAAGACATGCTGGCACAGCACTTCGGAACGGATTTAAGCAAGCCGAGTCCCCTGCCAGCTGTAGTTTCCTCCCCAGCACATCACCAGACCTGCACAGGATCATGGCAAAGCAATACGGGACACCCCTAGGTTGGTGGCTTTAGGCCAGGTCTTGGTTGACGAGCTCATTCGATGTCAGGGCTCACAAGCATCAAAATCATGAGCATGAAAAGACAACACTTATGATTATCAACGGCCTCCCGTACAAAAGGGCTTGCACACTTCAGCAGATACCTGCCAAGCGAGGACTGTGGCCACCCCAGCAGGCACATTAGCCGTTAGCCCATTCGTCCTGCTGTCATCTGCCGGCACTGGCAGGTTGGCCCCAAGGCAGCCACATTCCCCAGCGGTGCAAAGACCCTTGCCCCACACCCGGCCAATGGTGTGAGAGGTGCCTGTGTCATGTGCCGGGCACCCCTTCGGTAGGGCCGTTTTCACGACCCAGAGGTTTGCAATCCCGAAGATCGTTAACTTTTGTCAATAGCTGAAAAGTCATGAAATTGATCAGAAATAAGCATGAAGATCCAAAGCCAAGATGCATGCACAGTAAGAGGCCTCCCTTCCCTGGCCCTTGCCCTGCAGTGCGGGTCCCAACCCCAGGCGACGGATTTGACACCGCCTTAATGCGGGCACCGCAGGCCCGTGAGTCACGACACCCCTCTTCTTGCCTTCCGCCTGCAGATTAGCACCCCAGCGGACACTTTAGCTCATCGTCCCGCTGTCATACCCCTCGAAAGGGGCGTTGGCTTCAAGGTGCCTGGGCCGCCCTGTCACCCGGCCAACGGTAACACACCGACCAAAACCCACAAACCGGGAAGTCAGTGTAGGTAGGGCTGAGAATGTCAAGGCTCACAAGCATCAAAATCATGAGCATGAAAAGACAACACTTATGATTATCAACGGCCTCCCGTACAAAAGGGCTTGCACACTTCAGCAGATACCTGCCAAGCAAGGACTGTGGCCACCCCAGCAGGCACATTAGCCCATTCGTCCTGCTGTCATCTGCCGGCACTGGCAGGTTGGCCCCAAGGCAGCCACATTCCCCAGCGGTGCAAAGACCCTTGCCCCACACCCGGCCAATGGTGTGAGAGGTGCCTGTGTCATGTGCCGGGCACCCCTTCGGTAGGGCCATCACCACGACCCACAGGAACCCAACAGCCTCCCACCAGCACGATACTCCGGTCTATCGGCAAGAGGCCATAGGCACGGGGTGGGCCCTGCCCCCGCACGATATGACCTCGTGCCTCCAGATAAGCAGGGGTGCCAGCGAGCACATTAGCTCATCGTCTCGCTGTCATTCGCATCGGGCTCGTTGCGAGTTGGCCCCAACACCCCATGTGCTTTCTAGCCGGACCTGCACCCCACACGGCGGCCAACCCGTGTGCAGAGATTTGTGAAGAGCCCGAAAATCTCTGTTGGTAGGGAAATCACACCATGCAAACGACAGACTGCCGAGCACCAAAGCATCCATGCCGCATTGCTTTTCCTAGCTACAGCTTTTTGTTGATGCTTCATCGTCATATCTAGCCAGCAAGCTGCTCAAATCAGCATGTTCAGCATGAGATATCTTAAGGCAGCAGCCCCAAAATCTTT
Source organism: Symbiodinium sp. CCMP2592 (assembly GCA_905221615.1). Classification (NCBI taxonomy): domain Eukaryota; class Dinophyceae; order Suessiales; family Symbiodiniaceae; genus Symbiodinium; species Symbiodinium sp. CCMP2592. The sequence continues at coordinate 883,032 of CAJNDT010001979.1, forward strand.
TATCCTACCGAGAGCTTGAAGCCCGCTTCAACACTGTGTTTTCGCGCTTGGATAGTGCTGAGACGGATATTGCAGTGTTGCAAAAGACTAAGAGTGTGTCTGGACAACAGGGTGTGGACCTGCTTATGGAGGTGCAATGCCTTGGCAAGGTCCTCAAAGAAGCCCTCGAGCCGCTGAATCGCCTGGAGCACTTGTGTTGGAGGGACCGCTTCACAGAGTACATAGGATCCATGAACCCCCTCTCCCTAAACCTCCAAGCCCCTGAACCCCTAAACCAAAACATGACATGGCATGACATGACTGAAGTAACCCCTAAACCGCAACATGTCAAACCAAAACATGACATGGCATGGCATGAGTGAAGTAACCCCTAAACCACAACATGTCGTGGCATGACATGCATGATCTAAACCCCTAAACGAGAAAGTAACATGGGATGGCATGTATGATCCCTTAAACCCTAAACCCCTAAACCAGAACATGTCGTGGCATGACATGAGTGAAGTAACCCCTAAACCACAACATGTCGTGGCATGACATGCATGATCTAAACCCCTAAAGCAGAAAGTAACATGGGATGGCATGTATGATTCCTTAAACCCCTAAACCCCTAAACCAGAACATGTCGTGGCATGACATGAGTGAAGTAACCCCTAAACCACAACATGTCGTGGCATGACATGCATGATCTAAACCCCTAAAGCAGAAAGTGACATGGGATGGCATGTATGATTCCTTAAACCCCTAAACCCCTAAACCCCTAAACCAGAACATGTCGTGGCATGACATGAGTGAAGTAACCCCGAAACCACAACATGTCGTGGCATGACATGCATGATCTAAACCCCTAAAGCAGAAAGTAACATGGGGTGGCATGTATGATCCCTTAAACCCCTAAACCCCTAAACCAGAACATGTCGTGGCATGACATGCATGATGTGACCCCTAAACCACAACATGTCGTGGTATGGCATGTATGATGCAACCCCTAAACCCCTAAACCAGAACATGACATGACATGGCATGACATGCATGATGTGACCCCTAAACCACAAAATGTCATGCTATGGCATGTATGCTGCGACCCCTAGACCCCTGAAGCAGAATATGCCATGGAATGGCATGTATGATGTGACCCTTGAACCCCTAAACCCCTGAACCAGAACATGATGTGGCATGCCATGCCTGATGTGACATGCATGATGCACTAGCCCGAAACCCTTAAACCTGACCTCTAAACCCGACAATCTCAACGGCCCTAGATCTCGCAACTGTTACTACGAAGCTACAGAACACAACTGGTTGCAATCTGTGTTTAGCTACACAAGCCTGTATTGAAGTCATCTGAAATGATGGTTTTGCCACAAGTTACAGAACGCAACTGGTTGCAATCTGTGTTTTGCCACAGAAACCTCTATTCAAGTCATCTGAATTGATGGTTTTGCCACAAGTTACAGAACGCAACTGGTTGCAATCTGTATTTTGCCACAGAAACCTGTATTCAAGTCATCTGAATTGATGGTTTTGCCACAAGTTACAGAACGCAACTGGTTGCAATCTGTTTTTTGCCACAGAAACCTGTATTCCCGTCATCTGAATTGATGTTTTTGCCACAAGTTACAGAACGCAACTGGTTGCAATCTGTATTTTGCCACAGAAACCTGTATTCAAGTCATCTGAATTGATGGTTTTGCCACAAGTTACAGAACGCAACTGGTTGCAATCTGTTTTTGCCACACAAACCTGTAGTCAAGTCATCTGAATTGATGTTTTTGCCACAAGTTACAGAACGCAACTGGTTGCAATCTGTATTTTGCCACAGAAACCTGTATTCAAGTCATCTGATTTGCCACAAGTTACAGAATGCAACTGGTTGCAACCTGTTTTTTTGCAGCAGAACCCTGCAACTAAGAATCATTTCAATTCATGGTTGTGTGAGAAAAATACAGAACCCAACCGGTTGCAAGCGAATGCCATGCCTCGTCGTCGGGCGCAAGCAGTCTTGTGCCACCACAGGTGTAGGGTTTGGGGGTTTAGGGTGTAAAGGTTAGGGCTCAAAGGCCTGCAACGACAGGGTTAGCGGCGCTAGGGTTTAAGGTCAAGGGGTTCAGGGCCTCAGGTTCAGGGTTTATGTGGTTCGGGGTTTCGGGCATAAGGTCCAGGGGTTCAGGGTTACCAGGGCTGAGGTGAAGGTCGATGGCATGTGCAAATTGGGGGCTTGGCAACTATTGCTATGGAGGAGTTTAGCCTTACAATTCAGGATGAGGCATCATGTTCAGAGCTCAGGGGAGTAGGGCTTCGGGGGTTTGGGTTTAGGGTTCAGGGTTAAAGAATTTGGGCATTTAGGGTCTTGCTTCGGGCTTCTGGGCAAGCACTCTAAACCCCAACCCCAAAACCCGAGCCGACCCCCACCAAGGCACCCTGAACAACTCAAGACCTGCATAAAGCCCCACTACCTGCCTAAGCCAAGAGGGGGCTTGTTCAACCCCCACCAAGGCACCCTGAACAACTCAACACCTGCAAAAAACCCCACTACCTGCCTAAGCCAAGAGGGGGCTTGTTCAACCCCCACCAAGGCACCCTGAAAAACTCCAGCACCTGCCTAAAAACCCCACTACTTGCCTAAGCCAAGAGGGGGCTTGTTCAACCCCCACCAAGGCACCCTGAATAACCCTATCACCCCACTAAGCCAAGAGGGGGCTTGTTCAACCCCCACCGAGGCACCCTGAATGACCCCGAAGACTAATATCCCTGCACCCAAAACCATCTAAGCCCTAGCAACCAAAGAGTTTAAGACTTGGGATTTAGGGAGTCGGCTTAGGGTTTAAGAGTTTAGGGTCGTGTTCATAGCTGCTGCAAAACTGTTCCATGAGTGTGATGTGTGGTGTTAAAAAACGGTTTCCCATGTGATTTGCTGACAACAAGTTTGATTTGGCAAAACGACAGTTGAGCACACCAGAGGAAAACATGCAAAACATTTAAAATATGCACAAATATTTCGGTGTATGTGTGTGCCCAAAGCATGAAAACATGTGTGTTGGCTCCACAAAACTCAGCTTCAAAGCATGACATAATTGGTGTTGTTTGTGCTTTTTTTGCTTTCTTTCCACGGCAGGACTCGGAGGGTGAAACACCCAATCGGAAATGAAAACCCCAAATGACACGATAGTGGCTTGTTTGTCGAGCCACACTGCAGTGTGAGGCTTACTCGTTGCAACATGCCATAGAGCATGGAGATCGCATTCGAGCAGCAGTACTCGAAGTACTCGGCAAACTGCCCCGGTCACAGAACTGGGAAGAAGTCGCCAAAAGATCGATGTTCCACCTGCAGTATACGGACTGCAGGTCCCTTTCGGATCACTTGACAGCGTCGATTCCAAAGTCCTGCGAGGATAAACGCCTTGCCATTGAGATGTCTGGACTTCGCCAAGGACTCTGGGAGGAGGACGAGCTAACGCACGTCCTGTACCATCCCTGTGGCGACGAGTTGAGATGGATACCGACGCACTTACAACTTGCGGATTGTCTCACTAAGAGTATGAAACCGCTTTTGATCAATCACAGCATTGATCGCAATCTCGTACAGGTACTCGATGTGCCCGCGCAAGCCGCACACAAAACCGAGAGTACCGAAGGCACTCCGCTTCACGATTGAAGAACTCAGCCTAGAGCCTTGAGTCGCTGTACTCGGCTCGGTTGACCGAGCAAGCTCCCGGTATAATCCGGTGAAGTAGGTTTGGTCCAAAGCGACCAAAATTCGAGCATGATTCGGACGTCACACTACAGATAAGACGGGTGTGAAATTTCCCTGTCTTGAAGGGCCGTGTTGACTTGTCCTCATGCGAGCGTAGTTTTTCATGTTCAGTTCTGAATGCACCCTGTACGACAGACGTCTTGGGCTCAGATCAAAAAGTGTGCTCGTTGTGTGGTTGGACACTCACTAATCCAGTTCCTGCTTCAAAACCCTAAACCGCTAAACCCCTTAACCCCTAAACCCCCAAACCCTAAGACCCCTAAACCCCTAAACCCCTCAACCCCAAACCCCTAAACCCTAAACCCTAAGACCCCTAAACCCTAAACCCTCTCAAGGAAAGCCTTTGAGTGCCCCCCAAGGAAGGCGCCAAAAAGCACGCCGGTCTGTTCCGATGATATGGCTGAGTATACCACGTGCAGGCGCCGGGTTTAGGGCTTTAGGGTTTAGGGGTTTAGGGTTCAGGGGTTTAGGGTTTAGAGGTTAGAGGTTTAGAGTTTAGGGTTTAGGGGTTGAGGGTTTAGGGTTTAGAGGTTCAGAGTTTAGGGTTTAGGGTTCAAGGCTCATGGGGCTTTGTCAATCTTACCTTAAACTGCCAAACCCTACTTTTTTGTAGGTTCTTATTAAAAACGCAATATGGGTTTTATAGGGACCCTACAAAGAAGTAGGTTTTGGTAGGTTCAGGTCGTTTTGCAACTTATATGCCGAAATTACGTCTACAAGGACCCAGAGTAGGCCATTATTCCCGTTTTTAGGGTTTAGGTTCCCGTATAACCCCTTCAAACCAAAAGGGCACCCTTTTTATTCCAAGGTTACTCTTAGGTCTAGTCTTGTCTCCAGTGTAGGTTTTTGGTTTAGGACTCCTTGCCTCCGCTTCGGGTGAATTTGGTGTGAGGGTATAGCGTCCATTACTGTTTTGGGTGGGGGCCTACGTTGTTTGAAGTTTCTTGTCTCGTCTCATACAAGAACTATAATGGAAACTTAGTAGGGTTTACGGTCGAGGGCTTGGGGTTTAGGGACGTAATATAGGGGCCTTAATAATCATTTAATTGCCTATACTTTTTGGTGAGTTTCTTATTGTATATTGGCGGTCTAATCATTATCAGTATATTGGGCTTTCACGGCCGTGTGGATTGGCACTGACCCGCTTATGACCTTGGTTCTTTCCGTTTGTGGCTCGTTTTGGCTACCCTGTACTCTAAACCCTTAAACCCCTTAACGCTAAACCCTAAACAGTTTGGTGTTCCGTTTTAGCTTCCGTCGGGGCGCCTGGGCCAACTGAAAGGGCGGGTTTAGGGTTCAGGGTCTCGAATCGGAACGCGGACACAGTAGATCGACACCTCCAGAGCGAACCGATAACAGAAACTCCGCACCGACCGGAAGCGAAGAACCAGTTGCATTAGCCCTGACTTCAGGAGGAGCGCAGACGATTGCGAATGCTGGTGGTTGAATACGGGGCCTTATTGCGAGAACATCGGGACCGTCCACCGCTTCGCGCCCCTGGCCTGCTGTGGGGGGTCGGAAGTTTTAGTAAACGGATCATATTATTCACAGCTTGATGAGGGTAATGTAGGATTTTGTATCGTGTTTTGCACTATGTATTCACGAATAGTCTCCCCCTTATGGTCCCTATTGATTTATTGTTGCTGGATTTGTTTGCCGCATGTTCCCTCGGTGCAAAAAACCCCACGAGGAAGTGCTGCGCGTTCGACCCGCAACAGTTCGTGGGCAAGGACTGCCACGCTTGCACTGACACCAGGGCAGACGGCAGTGCCATTTGCAATGACAAGGATCCTTGTGCAAAATGAGTACATGGGTCGACTAGCATGGCACAGCCTCAGTAGATGTATGTGTGTGTATATGTATATGTATATATATACATTCATATATGTATATATATATATATATATGTATGGGCGTGTGGTTGTCACCCCCTGATTACGTTTCACTATCTTCCCCACTGCACCAACGAAGTACGGACCCGTAGAATCGCAAATTACTAAGGCTCTGAGGCGGTGTTTTGCTGCAATCGACTCGGAAGTCGCAATGATTAGGGCTGCGGTTTGTGGCAAGGCATTGGGTAACTGTATCTTGCTATCAGGGAATCGCGATTGAATGACGAATGCTAAATCTTCAAGTGCAAGCATATAAAGATGATGTCCACACTAACATAAACTACGCAGTGTATAGTACATACTGCAACTCAAGGAAATATGCCAGAATGTAACCTAACATGATATTATGCATGACACTGCAATCACTACAACACCTTCAGAACGACATAGAACAGTAAGTTGCATGGGTTTGCAGCCTATGGCTTTATAAATTATCGTGCTACTACGAAGCGGGTCATGGTATAATGCTGCCCCTTCTCATGCGTAAATCATATGAAACGGCATCAACTTTCAACTGAATGTATGTTCTATTGTCAGGTACTCTAAACGAACGTCATCAGATACCATGTGACATAGCATACTATATCTTACTCTACTACAGTACTAAATAAGGTTCAAAAAATCAGAACGAATCATAGCATGATCTTCAAGATACTGCAACATTTCATAGAAAAGGACATGGTATGGATGAGACGTACATGGTCTAACGGCTTTTTATGTTGATGTGCACATCTGTTAATGTCTTGCTTCATCCAGCATGATGAAGCGAGTTAAACTGTATGAAATACAGCATAACAGATTACATGACTCAGTATGCCATATGTCATATGTTTAGACTTTGAGGCAGACAGCCGTTAATATTTGATTTCTAACTCAAGTTGCCTAACATATCACCAGACAAACACTATAAGGCACTTTCTGTAAACTGCACAGCATTATGTACGACAACATATGCCATATAGCGTGCTAGAAAATGATGTTGTAGTGGGCCAGTAAGTATCATATCTGTTTATATGTATATATATATATATCAGAACGTAGTATATCAAAGTGGTGTAAGAAAGTAGAGAAGAGTGGAGCATAGTGTAGTATAGTTCGTTGTAGTACATAGTGTTGTATACAGAACAGTATATAGCATAGTACGAGCGAAAATATAGAGTATAGCATTTGAAGTACGAAGTATGGTATGGGGCAAAGCAGGTAAAGTATACATATAGTAGTTAGTGCTGTCTATAGTATACTACGCAGTAGTATACAGCGTTTTTGTGCAGAATACAGAGGATGGCATGTAGTATAGTATATCGTAGAATATTTAGTATAGCTCGTAGTTGTGTATGGTACAGTAAGTTTTAAATTTCAAGTCAGTAGTACAGTTTAAGTACAGGTCAGTCTGTTGCGGAGAGTTTGTAGTATTGTTTAGAATGTAGTTCATAGTAAGTAGTGTAGGTTAGAGTCCATCGTATGGCATAGTATAGTTTTGCTAAACTGCAGGTTCGTGTGTTATTGGTGCCGGACTTACGGCGTCCGACGGCGAGGTGTCCTGGTCCGTTTCGAAACTCCATGTCTGTTTCGAAATAGTGCGGAAAGCTGCACAGCCCCAAGGGTAAGAGGAGGGACCCTTAATAAGGACCCCTAGGTATATACCCTTAATATAGCTATTATATACCCATTATAAAGCCCCATTATAGGGTAGGGGTCCCCATTAAGGGTCCCTCTTTTTCCCCTTTGATCCTCCAGGAACACAGACCACTGGCCCGACTCTGGACCCTGAATCTTGACTACTTGGAGGATCATGGGACTTACTAAATAAGGTTATAAGTACCTTAATTGGGGTTATAAGTATAGTTACCCTAATTATAACCCTAGTTACTAAGTCCCATGATCCTTTAAGTATTCAACACCAGGTGATGCTTGCTTTGGAGCACTCCAAAGGGAGAACCCACTGATCCAACCATTCTGGCCATATGGACGCGTGAGGCCCCAACCCATTAACCCGTTGACCCATTGACCAGAATAATATCGCAATCAGTCTGGTCAAATTGACGTGGAAGGCCCCAACCCATTAACTCATAACCCAATCATTCTGGCCAAATGAACTTGGGGAGTATGGTCCATCCCCACTTGGGCAAATCATTGGGTTAATGGGTTAATGCCTCCCAAGTCCATTTAGCCGGAATGACTGGGGTAATGGATGAATGTGTTGGGGCCTCATGCGTCCATTTGGCCAGAATGATGGAGTTGATGGGTCAATTGGCGAATCGGTTGGGGCCTCACGCGTCCACTTGGCCAGAATGATTGGGTCAATTGGTTAATGGTTTGGGGCTAGGGTGGTGTTTCAAGTTTCGAAACAGACACGGAGTTTTGAAACAGCCCAGGACTCACCAACGTAGAAGGACGCTCGGGCACGACACCTGAAGCAGGCGAACATCCAGTTTACATGAATATGTGTATTTAAATTATATACATACATACATACATACATACATATATATATATATATATGTAGATGTAGACGTAGACGCACATGCATATGCATATATGTGATTATGTGAACATAGATGTATATGGATGTATGCCTGTATGCATGTGTCTGTCTGTGTGTGCGCGTGTGTGTGTGTGTGTTTGTGTGTGTGTGTATGCTTGCACACTCACGCACGCACGCAAGCAGTCGGGCGGGCAGGCAGGCAGGCATGGATGGATGAATGGATGGATGGATCGAGGGTTTGATGGATGTATGTATGCACGTATGTACATATACATAAAATATAAAAACATATACTTAGACAAAAATATGAAGTATCTATATGAAAGTCTGTATTCCCTACATGTAGCTACGCAGGCACATGTGCTACCTACTGCATAAGATCTTCTCGAACTATCTATACTTCATTATGCACTATATACTTCATATCCTACTGGTTATCATGATGTATCATGTTATGGTATTCTAGGTCAGAGAACATAACGGTGTATCCAATGGTTCTGGGGTTCGGCAGCCCTTCTCCACTGAGAATGCCTCTAGGTTTTATCGAGGCCTGGCACCGGGCGGCGTGAGAAAAAAAGCTGTAGGGCTGAACTCGTGTCCCATGCCCGAAGTGGGTTTGTCGAACCCGACACCCAAATCCTCGACCTTAAAATCCGAAACCCTAAACCTAAACTCCAAATCCTCGACCTTAAACTCCGAAACCCTAAAGCCTAAAGCCTACACAAAAAAAACCCTCAACCTTAAACTCCGAAACCAGGCAAACGTCAAACCCCAAGGGCTCCCCAACAGACTGCGGGCCGCATAACGTGGAAATAACCCTGAACCCCACTCCCAAGGAAGCATAAAGATCCCTAGCTGGACCCCAAAAGTATGTAGAATAATAGCCTTTTAGAGGTTTTGGGCCATTATGTTACCGACTTTGGGAGGTCTAGGCAAACCCGAAGCATGATATAAAGCTAGAACCTTGAATCCATAGCCAAAGCCCAAAACCCCTTCAAACCACGTGCGCTCTCAACTGGCCGAGTGCTTTATCGAGCCCAGTAGAGGTGCAGGAGTCCGTTTAGGCAGGGCTTTTGGGTTTAGCCTATGTCAGGGTTTAGTTTGAGGGCTTCAGGGTTCGTTTCCCGCCTTCAGAACCCAACAGCAAACGCATTCTGCTGAGAGAAGCGTGGTTTGTTGTATGCGTGCTAATTTCCTGCTTTTACGCGCTAAACCTCTTACTAATGTTGTTACTGTCTTGTTCCTTCTTCTTATTGCTTTATACTCATGTGCATGCATGCCAACTTCCGAATGCAAGCATATATGTCCTACTGTTGGTAGCCTGTACTCCAATCAAACCAAAAACCTGCCTTGAGAGCTCGGGAATGCTAAGAGCTTTCAGCGGAACTGGCACGAAACCCTGTAATCCCTAAATGCTCGACCCTGAACCCTAAACCCGAACCCGTAAATCCTAAAAAATCACGGGTACCCTGAACCCTAAACGCTACGGTAGCGGAGCTGGAAGCTTCCCCCCTTGCGCGTCGTACGAGCGAAATCTCCTTCAACAGACATACACGGACCGCGGAGCATGGGGGAGCAACTCACATCCCAAGCCCCCTACTGCAGGAACCTGATTAAGAAACCTTGGGCCTTTATTAGGGTTCTTAATATGGATCCTAATATATTGGGGTTATGGGGCCAGGGTTCCTTAATTAATCAGGTTCCTACATTACCTGTTCCCCGAGATAAGCAGGAAATGCTATATCGGGAACTGAAGACAGCAGCCATCATCTAGAACAGTGGAGTTGCACAGAGGGCAGTGCTTCTCACCGAGACCTAAACCCTAAACCCTAAACGCTTCACCCTGGACCCAAGGCCTGTAAGCCAACCACTGAGCCCTGAACCCTACCTCAACCTACCAAAACGTGCTCTTGTTTGTAGGGTAAAAAATTGCATATTGAGGTTTAAAAATGAGAACCTACAAAAAAAGTCGGTTATGGTAGCTTAAGGGATACCCGAAACCCGAAACGACTAACCCGACCGAGGGCTACCGGGAACCCGCTGGTTCCGGTCGGGGGTGGTTCGGGTTTCGGGGTTTAGGTTACCTAAACCCCAAATAAGCTACCTTCTTTAGGGTTCCCTAGTATGATTTCTTTATATAAGTCCCTTAAAAGGTGGGTTGTTTGGGGTTAAGGTAGGGTTTATTTGATATAGGGGTCGGAATACGTGGCAATAATATCCCCTTTGTAGCCGTATGTTTAATCAGAGATCAACTTAAGCAGGGATGCGCGTATGCCGGGGATAGGGTGTATGTTTTGGCAGTTTTCCATGATCAACCCAAATTGCACATTTGCGAGTTCAACTCCCCCAGTTTTGAGATTATGATTTGTGTGCGTATTTTACATGCCGGTGGTGTGTTTTTTACATAGCCAATCGGAGGATTCCAAAACCACATAACAAGCAAGCAATTAAGCAAACACCCGTTTGGACAGCGGTTTGAGTTGAATGGATTTGTGTGTATAGGAGTATGGATTTAAGATTGAATACAGGCTGAGTTTATTACAGAATTGGAGGAGCAAAGGTCGCTCGCGGGAATTTGGTCTTCAGTTGTTTTGAGGGGCAAGCTGTAGCTCAACCCGAAGAACTTACCCGCCGTGCTTCCCCGTCGTTCTGCAACGGTGGACAACAACTTCGTGTCCAATGCCACGCTCTTCGCTGGACCAGGTGCCTTCCGCCCTCCCCTTTTGCTCTGCCTGCTCATGACATGAACGAATGTTGGTTATCTTGTGTGTGTGCATGCGACCAGCATTGTTGAAGCTTTGTTGACGGAGCATCGGTTGTTCGACTGCCACACTTTTGGACCAAGCCTGCACATTGTGCATCAAAGCTCTCTGATGACATGATGTCCATGCCTCAGGCAACACATGATGGACGCTTTTTCAGATTCATTCACACAGTTTATAGGAGCTTAACACTCGTAAGTAGCTATTGCATCACTCGCCTTAAGGTTTAAGGACTTTCAGCGTGTGGAAGCGCATGACTGATAATTTCCCGACGTTCTCCTCTACCTAGTATCCTCGCCGTTCCTTCGTAGTTCCACCTCGGCGGCCATGACCTCATCTTTTGAAGGTGTCGGCAGGGTTGCGGACAAAGCCCCGCGGGCCCCCCTGCCGGTGCACTCGACGGGCAACATGGACACGTATCAGCGGACCACGCAGGACGTCAAAGACTCGCCGAACGGGGAGGACAAGTTGTTGCTGGTCGGATACGGAGCCGACATGCTGTACCCGAAGCCTTATGCCTGCTTCTTGTCTAAAACCGTCGAATTCAACATGCTGTGCTTCTGCATTGCTGCACGATTAGTGTGTGTGTGTGTGATTCGTTTCATCAGGCCCGGCGAACACCCCGACACACGCGAATGGACGAACCGGAGTTCTGAAGACTGGACTGGAGAAGAGCGGCTTCGGCGTCTTCGACTGGATGTACCTTGACATCGACGTTCGTGCGCTGGGCTTGAAGGACGCAGAACACGACGTTCAGAGTCCCCGCGGTACCATAGTTGCAGTGCAGTCGTTGTTGTTCCGATGTGTTGCATTACAGAGAGAGTGTGGCATGTGGCTTTTGATTGCTTTCTAAGGTTCCCCGGCGCTCAACTACAGAGTTCTCCAGCACCTGTCGGTCGGCCAGGAAGGCATGTGGCACGCGCTGGTCATGATGCTCGCTCTCATTTCCACGCTGCTCGAGTACAAGCCGGAGGGCATGAAGATCATCCTCTCGCTGTTCTGTGACGAGGTTGAAGGTGGGAATTCGTTTGTTCACGTTTATTTCGACTACTACTACGACTACTACTACTACTACTACTACTACTACTACTACTACTACTACTATTACTATTACTACTACTACTACTACTACTACTACTACTACTACTACTACTACTACTACTACTACTACTACTACTACTACTACTACTACTACTACTACTACTACTACTACTACGACTACTACTACTACTACTACTACTACTACTACTACTACTACTACTACTACTACTACTACTACTACTACTACTACTACTACTACTACTACTACTACTATTACTACTACGAGCTGAGGCAAACGGGGCAAACACCGTGCCGCCGGACTTTCCACCCTTGTGGCACTTGCCTTGGGTCACCCGCTGTTCCTCCCGACGTTCAACTACCCGGACGTTTGGGACATCAAGTGGTGGTCGGTCCACTTGCCACCCGTGGAGAAACGCGAGGAGGACGACCCGTTACCCAACTTCATCTCGACGGCCATCATCATGTCGAAGTACATGTTCAAAAATCCCCGTCGGAGGTCACTCGCTTACTACGCGGCGGCCACGCAGCTCGGCTTTTGTGAGCCGGACGTACCCGAGGCCGCGGCGGCCTTCTCCGAAGGCATGCAGGAGGCGGACGACGAGGGCTACCAGAAGGACACAGACTCGGAGATGATCGCGCAGGACCTTGGACGTTGGGCAGAGGTTGTGTCCGACCAGGACACCGTCGTTCCCCACACGAAGGACGACATGGACGAACCGGACGAAGACGACGAGCCGCAGGACCAGGAGGACCAGGAGGACGACCCGCCGGCGGAGGAGGAATACGTGGACGTTGAGGTCGATGACGATGACAACGACGAAGGACAGGCCGACGACGAGACCGAGGACCCCGACACCCCCCGGGCGGCCGACTCGATGGCACTGCCAGGCATTGGCGACGACGGCTTCCTCACGGTGGCCAAAACACGCCGGGGGAGATCGCTGGACCAGGAGGACCCTCCACCTCCCCCGAAGGCCTGCCAGGACGACTACACGGCGGTCGACATGCTCGAGTTCCACTTGTACATGGCCCGCAAAAAAGGAGGGCAAAAAGCGGTGGACGATCTTTGCATGGAGATGGCGAGGGAAAGGGTGTCTTGGCTACTTTACATTGACTGAAATTGGTTTTTTAGTAGTCCTGGTTTGCATGAGAGACTGACTGATTGACCCGAGTCACGCGCTGTTCTTCTCTACAAGCACCCAGCCGTTGCGGCGGCAATCATGAACTACCCGTTCGATCTCGACGACGGTGTTTGGAACGCTGCCTGACTTAATTAAGCAATAAGCTCGTGTTCAGGCACGATCAAGGACTTCATTGCATCCACTGTGTCCCATGAATAAGGCGCTGGTCGGACTTGCTGAGCAATCCCCGTGGGGCCGAATTCTCGCACACGATATCGCCGGACAGATGAATCGTGCTCTGGAATGCAGCCAGACGTACTTTGCTTGCAGAGTTCAGTTGAGTGCAGCACTGTTCTGGACTGAGGTAAAGCCTCGTCGGGCAAATCTGGGGACTTAAGAAACCACTCGGCGTACTTCACGATGAACATCAACGAGAAGTCGATTGCCGCCATGCACCCGCGACGTGCCCAAGCTGAATTCTTGTCATTTGCACATGTCTATGTCACTCTCACATGTCTTCCTTTGCGGTCGGATGTGTTCTGCTCTGAGACGATGACGAAGAGTACATGGTGTTCAAGGCCGCCAAGTCTCGCCGGATCGAGAACACGTTCTCGCACATACCCGTGAAGGAGCGGAAGAAGATGGCCGTCTTGAAAACGGAGGACGACGTGCACTCGGATGACTTGCCTGGCGGCTCGTCGTACCAGTCGATCGTGTCGGACCTGAGGCCGGAGGAGAACTACACGCTGGAGACAGAAGCACGCCGGAAGCGCACGAAGTACCTCCGGGAGCAGGGCTACGACACGCCGGACTCCGGAGTTCTCGCCTTCGACGACGACCACACCTACGACCCGTCGGACTACGAGCCTGCCACGGGCGCCCCGAAGGACCTGTACTCGTACAGTCCACCCGACAGGCCTCCTCCCCGGGTCCGGTCCACGCCGGGCGCCAAGCCACTGGTCGGACACGGCACTGTTCTGGATCCACCCGGTGAAGGCGGTCCACGATCGCGGGCCCCGCCGAAGCCTCGACCCCAAGTTCGACCCGAATGGGCTGCCTATGTGGCAAACACGGCAGCACGCGCAGCTGAGGCAGCACCACCCGCTACCACCCGACAGCCGCAGGCCCCACCTCTCAAAACCTCGAAGATCCCACCCGCTGCACCCGCCGTTTCCAGACCCGCCGCCCCTGCACCCGCTGCACCGCCTATCCAACCAATCTCGAAGGCCAAAACGAAGGCGGCCAAGCAAGAGCAGCTGCACTCGGGCTTGCCGACTCCGACTCACTCGCAGGCCACGACGGCCGTGAAGTTCTCCTCGGCGGCCTCGTCATCCTCGCAGGACCCCCCCCGCGGGCCGACCGAGAGGGAACTCCTCATGAAGCAACTCGAGATCGAGATGGAGCGCAAGAAACTCGAGGCGGACTACTTGGCCATGCAGCTCTCGCAGGTCCAAGAGCACGACGCAGGACTGCAAGGGGAAGGCATTAATTTAATACAGGGGATTGCTTAGTAGTGCCACGCCGATTTCACGTATGTGGGTTTGGGTTCGGAATTATGTTAAGTTCTTGTGAAGGCATTACTATAGTCCTATTACTAGTACAATTAGTCATTCTTCATCGTAGTTCTAGTACAAGTAAGGCAACAAAAGAAGTACTTTAGTACTTACTAATCGTACTTTAGTAGTTTACTTACCATGTTGGACTTGCACATCCGTAATCTTAATGAGTCAGTAGTAGTAGTAGTAGTAGTAGTAGTAGTAGCAGTAGTAGTAGTCGTAGTAGTAGTAGTAGTAGTAGTAGTACTAGTACTAGTACTAGTACTAGTACTGGAGGGGGTGGCCTGTTCCAGCAGAGGGCACCCATGTCCGTCAGCAGCATTAGATTAGAGAGGTGCCAGGGACGAGGTGGAGGGGACACGGGGGCCGCAGGTGGCAAAACAAAGCATATTATCCTATGTGTTCGATGCCTTTTCGGTGGATCGTGGACCGAGTCTGTTACACGTGTTAGTTAGCTGGATGCACAAGAAATAGCCAGCAGTTCTTGTGTCCACATCATGCACAAGCTTGGTTTCTTTGGTTAGTTTTAATCACTTATTAGAGTTCAGTAGTTACACCTGTGTCCAGCACTTCTTCCTTGGATATGGAGCCCAGCAAAGAAGGGGTGTACGGTCGGAACAATAGCAGGTGTTCACACAGTTCACAGTGCCAGTATGCAGAAACAGTGGCCCTGCATCGTTGGTTCGGTATGCTTTATAATAAGCTAGACATGGTTTCTTAGGTTCGCTTCAAGAATGTTGATTTGTTTTTTGCTCGCCGTTCATTGGGATATGTAGCTTCAACTACTTGCACATGTGACATTGTTTCGAGTGGCTGCTTCTGTTCTGCACAGGACTTCCCGCTAAACCCGCCGGACCAGCCACAGCTGTGTCTTGATTGCACTCGGTGGCCTCGGTGACATGTTGCATGTATTTCCTGCTTAGTCATTACATGTCCTGATTCCAGGCGAAGACTCCCAGCATCCCGAAGGCCGCCCCGGCGCCAAAGCAGGCACCCGCCTGCATCCGCAAGCCGGCTGCTCCCCCCGGAGGACGGAGTCCCCCGTAGTTCCCGTGCATATCAGACTCGACGGTTCCTCGAAGGACAAACTATTAAATTAATGTTTTAGAAGGCCGCATAGCAGCATCCTGGAATAGACAGAGAAATATCCTGATTCGTCGGTCTGATACACGGTACTCGACTCGCCAACTTCTCGACTCGCCGGACACAGCAGGAAAAAGTGCGGTTCTGCAGTCGTTGCCGCAGAATGCTTTCCTGAGGTAGTAAGTGAGTCGTATCAGCATGCCAGTGTTTGCCAGCGTCAGGTGCTTTGAAGCCACCCTTTCTTCGCAGCTGGGTGCTCAGAGCGGCTCCGATCATGTGTTGCTGGTTGGGTCGTGGTCTCTTATGAAAGATTTATCACGGTTTGGAGTTAGCTGTTTTGCCGCGCCGTTACTGCACAGATAATTCATATTTCTCATATGCCATGCGGCTAGGAAAATGTGGTGTCCATGTCTTCTATGTAAATGTTAAGTCGGATGGCAAAGACTCAGAGGTGGATTTGCGATAATGGAGTTTGCAGTAGTCTACAGGGGGCTTCAGAATCGTTATTCTTCCCTCTCAGGAAAGGTCTGTCTTCATATTTAATTTACGAGCTTTTTGATATTCAAACCATGGACAGTCAAAAAGTGGTTTGGATTGGGTGTCTCAGTCTTTGTGGAGGTTTCACATCAGGCAATAATAATATTATATTAATACTCAGAATTATAAAATATTAAAGAGGAGAAGCCCTCAAGCTTCCTCGCATCAGGTCTTCCATGCGCAATCCTTCGTTGCAAGCTCAGGTCTGTTCATGCTTTTTTTGTTTGGGTTTAAAGGATGGTTCTCTTCAGGGCACAGGGTAAGTACAGTAAGTTCTTGCACTTGTGCAGTGGTATAATGGTACTGGACTCGAGAATGCACATTCCCTGTTTGTTCTCCTGGTACTTATACTTTTCTTTAGCGGTTGCCTTTGGAACCATCTTGTCTTGAGATGCTACTTACAGGTTTCTTCGCTTGTTACTTACATCTTCTGAGATTGGGGACTTCATTTGGGACGTTGTGTTCATCTGGTTTCCCATGCAACACTAAGCAACAGCTGTTGGCACTCGCAGGACATACACAGGACAACACATACACACACCCACACACACACAGAGTCTGTGTTTCAGCTGTCGGGTTTACACAGGGTGTGGGGTTCCTTTGGGACAAGGGTGGTTAGCAGCTGACTGAATGCAGTTTAGAATCATAGTTATACATGTCAGTTTGAAGACTTAGACACAAGGCCTGGGTCGTCAGTACACATTGCAACGGTCGTTCGGAGTTCGATGCAGCTTGCCTCTTGTAAAGAATGCTGGGTTTTGTAACCAGACTGTTCAAGGTCGGTTCCTAGGACTGTCCAAGCTCCTTTTCTGTGCACTTTGCATTCGAAGTTACTATGATTTAAGCTAGGAAGTTCAAAAGCGGCACCGCAGGACCACCCCGAAGGACTAGGGACAAATCATGAGTCCATGGTTCCCATGTAGTACTAACGTCGGCCTCACAAAGGTGACTCCGCTGGACTTCGAGTGGGCACACGTAGATCACCGTGGGCAGCCTAGCACTTGCCAGTGTGGAGCAGCAGCACAAGTCAGGCAGACTTTCATCTGAAGCATCATGGTCTGTCGTGGTTGGTGATGCTTTAGGTTTTTTAAAGAAGCCTAGACACAGAATCATTGTTATCATGCCGCTGCCAGAAAGCCCAAGCCACCTGCCACTGTCATCATCATTCCTCTCCCTTTCCTCGTTCTTTCTCGTCGGACATGTCGTCCTCCGGTTCCGCTGACCGAGCAGGACTTCCCCATGGACTCCCGTTTTTTCTTCGCCGTTCCACCGACCCGCAGGACGAGGTCATATTCGATTTTCGTGCGATGGACTATTACCTCGCGTCGGTCTGTGGGATGGAAGACCCAAGTACCATCCTGCAGCGTAATCTCGATTATTGCGAGCAGCTGCCGTCGAACTGTTTGGACTGCCTTCCGCCGGACATTGACTCGCAGGAGGATTTGCAGTGCTTCCTCGCCGATCTGAGCCTTGCGCAGGCATATTATTTCCGCACTGGACAACCCGACAGGATGCCCGAATGGCGCACCGAATGGCTCTCGACTGTCTTTGTACCCGAACACTCGCCGTACGACACGCAGCAGAAATGGGCGGACAGGCTCGTTACACCCATGTTGGTTGTAGCGTGGTTTCTATGAAGGTGCATGCTTTTAAAGCCATATAATATTATAATACATTGATTATTTTCCACAGAGCACATCCCGTAGGCTTTGGTCTTGGCTTGCTGCAACCGATGGACTGCTGTACAAGCGGCCCCCTGCCTTCGCGACACGGACTCCTCGGACGGTGAGTGAGAGAGACTTCTAGATTTTAATAGTTTGTGTTTCTGATAATTGAATTGTTCCCTAGCAGGAAGGACGACGGCTGGCAGATACTCGTCGAACACATGCAGGGCGATAAAATGTTGGAGTGTGGCACTCAGCTATGACATCAGCGCACTCAGTCATTCAAGCATTCCAGTACTTGCACTTGTGTGTGTGAGTGGTTAAACACGCAGCACCCACTGCCGGTCCAGGCTCTGCTTCAAGCAGATACTCGGGGCGGCCCAGCGCAGGACAGACAACGCCCTCTCCGCCGGACTCCATTCCCCGCTGTTCGGTTCCCGACACCCGCAATCGTGGATGGTCGAGATGCTGAACCGCGACTGGGAGGCCTACCCGGTGGCCGTCCCCGTTCCCTGGCAGGGCCACATGTACTACGCGGTGTCGTCGCACAACGCGTCGGACTTGTACTTCTGCATCACGAAGGGCCCCGACGGACGTGCAACAGCAGAACCAGTAAGATTTTTGTTGGTAAACCTTGTAGTATAACTGAAATACTTACCAAGTCGACAAATTTTCGGACATCGCTGGTTCAGGTGACACGATCGACTTTCAGTGCATCGGACTGTTTCTCAAGAAACTCGAACTTGGACCGGGCTCGTGGAACTAGCCGCAGTTCGTTCAAGCACGACGTACCCGCCGGCCAGTCTCCATTTGGAGTTCTGGAGCAGTTCGCTCTCGCCGGCCAGTCTCGAAAGTGACACGTTTTCTGCACTCGGAGTTCAGATCAGTTCGCTCTCGCCGTTCAAAAGAGTTGTCCTGGCACACTTTACATTTGCCGGATGTTAGTTCCTATCGCACTGTTTGCTGACTTAAACTTTTGCGCTTCAGGTTGCTGACATGGACTGGCACCTCTTTGGCGGGGTCCTCGGAGTTCTGGTGCTGCACAGTTTGTGACGATTTGCATCGGCACAGTTGCTGTGTTCTTTCCTGTCACACTCGGAAGCGACAAGTGCTTGAACCACCCGCAGTCACCAGTCACTCGTACTAGGTTTGTCATGTGCTTCATGCATTGCAATTGAGGTCGGTCACTCCTCGTTCGGTTCGCAGGGCACGGCCACACGGCAGGACGAGGACTAAGTCAGGGGTCATGCTTTCGGATTGTGACAAGGCATTCCGCGGACTCTGAGGTAAGTTAGGATCCACCTGCAGCAGACATGGAGCAATTGCCGTAGACATAAAGAGTTAAAGGCCTTTGAGCAATTGGAGTCCGGTTTGTTGCCTGGGTTGCCATTTCAGCATTTCAAGCATCGAGTGCATAGAATCGAGGGTGAGCGGTAAATTTTAGTGTTGGGCGTTACACATTAGATTTGTTGTTTGTGGCTGTGAATCATTAAGGTTAGTTCTGGCCTATTCATTGCGGGTGGTGTCTCCTTAACTAGATCTACTTACAGTGCATGGTATAAACCGATTTCACTTCTGGAAGTTCACCATACTTGTCCACAGAGGGGCTTCGGGTGTGGCTTGATTCAGGAAAATAATCATGAGGTGTACAACTCAGTACTACGACTACTACCACGACTAGTACAAGTACTACTAGCATTGGTACTGTACTACTACTACTACTACTACTACTACTACTACTACTACTACTACTACTACTACTACTACTACTACTACTACTACTACTACTACTACTACTACTACTACTACTACTACTACTACTACTACTACTACTACTACTACTACTACTAGTACTACTACTACTACTACTACTACTACTACTACTACTACTACTACTACTACTACTACTACTACTACTACTACTACTACTACTACTACTACTACTACTACTACTACTACTACTACTACTACTACTACTACTACTACTACTACTACTACTACTACTACTACTACTACTACTAGTACTAGTAGTACTACTACTAGTACTACTACTACTACTAGCTAGCCAGCTAGCTAGCTAGCTAGCTAGTACTACTATTACTTCTGCTAGCACTACTACGACTACTACTGCTACTTCTAGTACTACTACTACTACTACTAGCTAACCAGTACTACTGCTACTACTACTACTACTATTTCGACTAGTACTACTACTACTACTACTACTACTACTACGACTAGTACTAGTACTAGTACTACTACTACGACTACTACTACTACTACTACTACTACTACTACTACTACTACTACTACTACTACTAGTACACTACTACTACTACTAGTACTACTACTACTACTACTACTAATACTTCTACTTCAACTAATAGGGACTGCAATTTCGGCCTACTGGTTTTTCCTTTCTTTAATGAGTAGTGGTACTGCTGCTAGTACTACTCTTCGCAATCTGGATTAGTATTGCTACGAGTAATTACTAGACCAGTAGTCAACCAGCTGGAGGAAGGCGCTCTTGCAATCGCTGTTGTCCTGTTCATATGGAGGACACGGACTCCATTGGCCGGCATCGCTGCCGCTGAGCCTTCTCGTTTCAGGCACTGTGCTCTCGTGCGGTCTACGCTTTGTGTCTTGCTTGCCATGTTCGTCCAGTCACAATGCACTGTGAGACCACCCAGCAGCAGGGCTTGATTGATTGTTTGGTTTTCCGAAGCCGTCCTGCCTGTGCGTTGAGACTTCGTGCAGTCTTATCATCCTTCCCCGTCGTTCTTCCTCGACGGACCTTGCCCAGCATGCCTCGTGATGCCGGCCCCCGCAAGCCCACCCTCAAGCAGCTGGCGAAGCAGAAAGCGAAGGACATCAAGACCCGGGAGCGCAACGAGGCGACGTTCGCATCCGCCGTTCAGCACTCCAAAAGCACCATACTCGACGTGGACATGCGGTTCATTCAAGACACGCTGACCCAGAACCCGACTTGGATTTCTCCACTCGCTGGTCTGATCCGCTCGGGCTCGTTGAATGGTCTTCTGAAGGACGTTGCCAAGAAGGAGGAGACCGGTGGACTGAGATGGAAGGGCAAGTGCACCAAATGGGGCAGTTTGCCGCTTGAGATGGCGAGCTTAATGCTCAAGCATTGCGGTGTGGAGCTCGCGGAGGACGTACAGAAGGACGAACCCGTCGTACGGACCCTCTTCGAGATCCAGTTCTGGGCAGCCAAGTCGGCGTCCTTGCCATCTCGTGCGGACATTCGCTATCAGTCCACGTTGGTCAAGTTAGCGAGGGCCCGCATGGAGGACGTTGGTCGCAACTACATAGCTGCGGTGAACTCGGCGGAGGCTATCAGTGTTGACCGGGACAGGTACAACATCTGGTCACTTAGAACAACACGTTGTACTGCCACGTCTTTGCCACACAAGATGGACACCCTCGCCGTTCCCGCTCGGAGTTCGTACCCAACGAGTCGTACCTCAGCCACGAGCTTCCTACTCTCCCGGACAACAAGACGTGGCAATTGGACGACCCTTTTGCGGTGGACTGTGTCATTTCAGATGGACAGCATAACTCGTTGTTCAGTTTTGAATGCGCGAGTTTCTTTCCTACTTTGCCGGACATGAAGGCCAAGTGGACCTTCGACTTGTCGTCGGACGCAGACACCACGGCTGGCCTCGGCGACAATGTGCCGCAGGGCACCCCGTCGGTCCGGAGTGCATAATGCACTCTCTCCTGGTAGTTCAGTGTGTCTTGAGTTTGGGGTTGACTTTACTCGTTGTTCTGTCCAGTTTGTTCACTCGAAAAGCACAATGTCGTTCGCCTCGCCGTTCGACCCATTGTGTCTGAGTGAGTGGACAGGCACGAGTTTCACTGGGGCCGTGAAGCCGGCAACTTGCAAGCTGCATAAAAGAATACGTGCGATGAATGGCTGACTGCAATAATGACTTCCTTGCGGTGCCTTGCAGTATGTGCTACATACATGTTGCAGAAGAACACAGACCCATGACACGTGGTGTGAGCACTGCCTTGCGACATCAGCGATTCGTTGCCGCTGTCTTTGGGCTTCCAGAATAAAAGCTGCATGCCTGCAGAGCCTCCCTTTCTCTTGGTTTGGCAGATGTCACATATACTTCCTGGGACATAGCCTATAAAGTTTTGCTACATTCGTTCACCAGAAACAGACTGTAGAATTGATCCACTCGCTATCAGATGCTGGAGCCCGCTTCTGCCGATGGACCCTCTTCTTCAGGACCTCCAGCTTTTTTCAGCTCTGCGTCGGACAAGCGTCGGACAGTTGCATTTTGCATTCCCTGCGGGACACACGGAAGCCTCAAGGGCGAGAGCTACAAGTTCAAAGAGCCGCAGACCAAGGTAACGGATGGACATCGTTTTTGGCACATGCGTTGGTTTGTGGACTTCCTCGGAGGACACGAGTCTCGAAATTTCCTCGCAGGCAGTGTGTCGACGTTCAGGAACAAGCTCTTCACGATTGCATGGCCCTGCTGGACAGACACGGAGGACGCTCTGAAAAAAGAGATCGAGTCGCACTTTCTCCAGAGTTCGTTCTCCCTCCTCAAGCAGCAGGAGCACGCTGCAAACGCCGAGAAGAAGGGCACCAAACGAAAGGCATCCTCGCAGCAGATGCAGGACGACATGGAGGACGACAACGAGCAAGCGGACAATGAGGAGCACACGGGTGACCAGATGGAAGAGGTAGCAGCTGGACGAAGCACACGTTGTACAGAGTTTGCCACGTCGAGCTTTGCAACGATTGTTCTTTTGCATCAATGGCACCAGGGTATGCGCAAAGATGCCAAATGGAAGAAGCCGGCAGAGGAGGTATCCAAGCTGGCCGGGGAGTTGCTTCAAGGCCTCGCTTCCTTGTTCCTGCAGACCCCGCAGGACTTCTCATTCACGTGGGACGGAAACACTCTGGTGCTGCCGTTCAAAGGAGGTTCGCTGGACGTGGACGAGGTTGTACTGCAAAACAGTTTACTTGCTAAAGTACTACACCGCGATCGTTCCCGATTCATGGACGTGCTGCAGGATGTGAATGTGGACTGCACCCGTCGGACAATTGGAGACACTCGCAAGTCATCTAGTTTGAGGACGAAGTACTACTTGTTGGCGGCTTTGGCACGTGCCATGGATTCGTCGGACGACACGCATTCCTGCTGGACATCTTTGAATGTGAAGCAAGTGATGCAGCTTAGGAGAGAGGTTTCGATTCGAGGGTTTGGAGGGTTTGAAGGGTTTGGAGGGTTCCGGGGTTTTAAGATGTAGGGTTGTGTCTTGAAAGCCCGAAAATTGATATTCCCCCTGTTGTTTCAGGAGCACCTCCGGATATCGTCGGTCGTCCACGAGTTTTCGACAAGAGGTTGCGAGTTCATCGAATGCCACACGCAGGACACTTACCTCCACATTGCAAGGACATGCGTTCACCGTGCAGGACAGCAGCGAACAGCAGGACGAACAAAAGATCAAGAAGCACGCTTCTATGGACGCACACAGGCTAGCACGCATGGAGCGATACGCCTATGTCACGCAGGGCAAGTCAGATTTCCTCTCGACGGACATTTTGTGCGTGGTGGCAGATGCAGTGCACGTGGGAAGTGACGATTGGCTGAACATCATGGTGTACAACCACACGACGGACAAAGTTTGGGTCTGCCCGCCGCAGGCGCTTTTTTTTTGTTAAGCAACACATATTTCTGAGGCGTTTTAGGCAAGAGGCGAGGTACGTCAGAGCCTTGCTTAAGTTGACCTTTTTGGGTGCCGTTTTCGTAGCTTCTGGGTCCGACCAAAATCGTTTTTCCGAGGGGAGGTACACGTATCCCCGCTCAGGCTCGGTTTGGGGCGGAGTCTTTCTATTGTATTTTATATAAAGATAGGTACACGTATCCCCGCTGACCCCTGGGTTTCGGGATTGGCCTGATAAAGGCTCCCGGCCGCCCTTCTACTGATGAGTAGGTACGCACAGCCTTGCTTAAGTTGACCGGGTCCCGGGTGGAGGCCGAGGAACGCATTTCGGCCACATTTTGGCTGCATTTCGGCCCCCAAAAAGGTACGCCAGATCCCCGCTTAAGTTGACCGGCCGGTCCCCCAAAAAAGGGCCCCTGGGTGATTATATGGTAACAACCTCTGTCGTTTGTTTTGCATGCTGTTGCTGACAAGCTCTTCCTCTAAGCTTTGCTTCACATTTTTCTCTGTGTAGTCAGACCACGCAGCAGGTCCAGAAATCGTCCGTCTTGTCGGCTGAGCAGTGGAAAGCTATGTGGAACAAGGCTTCCAAGAAGTTCCTCGGGATCGAGAAACCCGTTGGACCTGGTCATGCGGAGGACCGGCTGGCCACACTGTCTTGGATGCAGGACATAAACCACGGCTTGCGACCCATTGGCTGGACTTTTGGCTGCTGCCAGAGCACGCCGGCCGGCCCCGCGGAGGACGACACGAAGGCTAAACGTGCACCGATCATGATTTTGTGCACCGACCAAGAAGCAACACAGCTGGCGGCTGTCTCCTTCTTGAGGAACAAAAAGAGCCTCTGGATCGAACACGTCTCGGACCCCGCCCACAGGTCGCACAACGACGTGGCTTTGGCCTTGTCGGCCGCTGGACTCCTGAAGTTCTGCACATGGTGCATCTCGCTGTACAACATCAGGTATGGACCCTGGCAGAAGGGCTCGTGGGCGTTGAAGATCCAGCAAGCCGCAAATCGCATGAAGGACAACATGGACCCCTCGGACCCGATATTGCTCCTTTTCTTCCCGGACATTCTGCTGGACGCCGGCCTCTCCCCCCTGGACGACAACACGGAGGAGAAACGCAGGTCGTTTTTGCAGACATTACCCGACATGGACTGCATCCGCATCAAGGGCACGAAGGCCAGCAAGAGTCGGTTCAATTCCCTGACGACGGCCCACAGCGCGCTGGACAAAGAGTGGTCGGTCTTGGCTTTAGTTCTCACGGTGGTCTGCTTGGAGCACAACTGGGCAGTTTCCACTAAGGACCTCTTCTCGCAGGACAGCAACCAGGCCCGTGCCTCGGTTCCATATGGTGGAAGCAAGTCTTCTGCCATACAGGAGGCCAAGCAAGGCATGGACCAGGAGCGGAAGGGCAGCGCGAACAGTCTACACTTAATGACGAAGTTCGTGATCTCGCAGGACAACAAGACGACAGCCAGGATGATGTTCCAGGTCTTGCAACCCGAAGAGCTTCGTTGTTCGCTCATGCTCAAGCAGCTGCGTTCCAAAGGCATGACGAAGGACTACTACTCTGGCTGGGCACACTGGTCTTGGATGAGCACTGCAAAGGACCACGTCAGGACTTTGTCGAATTTGGAAGGTTTATCTCGTGTCGGCCTCGACCTGACACTGGCACGCGCACAACCCCCGGAGGAGACAGAGCTTGTCTGGCAGGACTCGCTCGCAGGCCAAATGACGCAGTTGACACTACAGATCCTGCGGCTGCGGGCCGGGGGGCACAGCTGTACCATACTGGAGGTTTCGGTGCGACCAGGCAGGACTAGTCCATGCTGAAGAGCAGTTCCGTCGGGCAAGCTTGGATTTTTTCAAAGAGATGCAGTCTTGTATCCAGGACACGCACAGTGGTGGTTCTCGTATGGCAAAAAAATTGCTCGAAGGTCATTTCTCCCAAGGGCCGATTAGTCGGTACATCCTCGCCGATCTTTGCACTACCCGGTTTCAGAGCCTTACGGAGGACGTTGCACACGTATTGACCAGCATTTGGTCGGGCCTCTTGAACACGAAGATCATCGAAGACTGTAATAAAGTCCAGCGCGAGGCCGAGCAACGACATTCGTCTTCGAAGGACTTGGGTCGTTTGGACGGATGGAAGGCTGTGACCCAACAGGCCGTGGTCAAGATGTACGAGAGGGTGGAGGCACTGTCAACGGAGCTCTACCACACGCCGGCAGCGTTTGACGTGGCCAAACTTTTCTGCAAAGACACCGAGAAGAAGAAGATTCAAGCAGTTCGTCGTCGTTCCGATTCGTCGGTCAGCACGCAGGTCAGTGCCTCGGAGGTGCAGGAAGCACAGCTTCTTGCAGACGTGACGAAGACGAGGGACTGGGTCTCCCACACCCACGCCGAGGAACAGGAGGTTTTGGCTGCCTTCAGTTTACTGATGAAGGCGTGGAGGGCCAAGCGATGGTCGCTTTGTGAAGAAGGTTGGTGCTCTGGACTTTTGCCCGAAGGAAATGTTGTACTGGCAGGTGCAGACCCGTTGTTCATCGTTCGGACATACCGTTTGGCTGCACTCGCATGGCCCGGCAAGATCGTTAAGGACAAGGACCATGAGTTTTTCGAATTCAACATGGGCGTTCGGTCTCTCTTTTGGATGCACAGCACATCTTTGGACTTGGAAGTGTTGCGGCTGCGAGTTGTTTCACCTCTGCGTGCCTCGGCTGCAGTACAGTTGAACATTGTCAGCCCGACACGGACATTCTCTACATATATATTCGTCCTATAATGAGTGACGATGATTGATTGACACGGAAGGCTTCTCCGGTTCAGATTGTATGTTTCGGCCCGGGGGGGGGGTAGCACTGAAGCTATTTTTTATGGGTTTCTGAACAACTCAGGCGATTCGACAGTCAAGGATTCGAAGTTTCACAGAGTTAGGTTGAGTAGCCCAGGATGGCACGTGCGTCGAGGGTTTGGGTATTGACGAAAGGAGGGTGTGGTTGTGTGTACTGCTACCACTTTTTTGGCCATACTACTAGTGCTAGTACTAGTGCTAGCAGTAGTATTAGTAGTAGTAGTAGTAGTAGTACTAGTAGTACTAGTACTAGTAGTAGTAATACTACTACTACTAGGACTGTTGCTGAGATTCCTTCTACTACTGTAAACTACTGCGATTGCTTGTAGTAGTAGTACTACTACTACAAGTACTACTAGTAGTAGTAGTAGTAGTAGTACTACTACTACTACTACTACTACTACTACTAGTACCAGTACTACTACTCCTACTACTAGTATTACTACAACTTCTTCTACTACTACTACAACTACTACTGCTACTACTGCAACTACTAGTAGTAGTAGTAGTACTACTACTAGTAGTAGTACTACTACTACTACTACTACTAGTACTACTAGTACTATCACTACTACTACTACTACTGCTACTACTACTACTACCACTACTACTACTACTACTACTACTACTACTACTACTACTACTACTACTACTACTACTACTACTACTGCTTCTACTACTACTACTACCACTACTACTACTACTACTACTACTACTACTACTACTACTACTACTACTACTACTACTACTACTACTACCCTTTTCGAGTCTTTTTACCAGTCTTCCTAGTGATATCACCGCTTTTTACTGACCAGGCGCAAAACTTAACGATTGCGATCATTTTTTACTAAGAGTGTTGCTGCCGCTACTGCTACTGCTGAGGTCGTTCCACGCAGGGCAGCCACCTCAACAACGGCATCGTGTTTTTGGTGGACAAGAAGATGGGCACGTTGGACTTTCACGCCGAGCAGGGCTTCGCTGCCTGTTCTGAGGCTTTGTTGCGCAGGTTGTGCCAGCACATGGGTTGGACCGCCACCCAACCCAAATCAGGTGTGGACGCAGGACATCAGCTGGCTGTTG
This sequence comes from Symbiodinium sp. CCMP2592, assembly GCA_905221615.1. Taxonomy (NCBI): domain Eukaryota; class Dinophyceae; order Suessiales; family Symbiodiniaceae; genus Symbiodinium; species Symbiodinium sp. CCMP2592. The sequence continues at coordinate 910,590 of CAJNDT010001979.1, forward strand.
CCGCCATGCTCAACATGGACAACTCGTTGGTCGAAGAGGACGTGGTTCAACGAATCCTGGCAAGGCATCAGACTGACAAGTGGATGCCGGAGGTCGACGACAAGGACTTGGAAGCCGTCGTTCGGGACACGCTGCTCATTGGCGAGCAGGACAAGGCCCTCAAGGAGCTCAGTGCCCGTCGGTCCACGGTTTCGGCCAAAAGTCTACGACCAAGGTATGCACGATGTACAAGAACGCCGTCTCGGACCTGGACAAGGACTTTTGGAAGGCCGGACAGGACACACGCCGACGCAAGACTCAGAAGGCCGAGAAGGACAGCAAAAAGCTAAAGCAGCAGTACGACCGGGTGTACGCAAAGCTGAATGCCACGACGGACGAGCTTGTGAAGAGCATGGTTCCTGATACTGTACAGGTTTGGACGGACCCAAAGAATGGTCGTTGGAAGGTGTCGTACAAGACAGCTGTAGTCAGCATTACACGTAGTATTTCATGGACACAAGTAGGTGAAGCTGCCGCCGGTCGAGCCTGTGTAACACAAGGTTGGTCATGGGTGGAGCACCACGAAGGACGTGACCCACCCGAAAACTTGCAGGAGCGATTGACAAGGTTCGACTCCTGAGTTCACTCGGACTTGACATGCCCGTGATTGGACTTTTTCTCCTCGTAGCACATCGTCGTTCAGCATCGATGCACACATTCGTCGGGCCCAAAAGAGGATTATTCCGCTTTGCACGCGTGTTTGATCCGTGCAATTGATGCTTCTAGTCAGACTTCTGTAATGCACTGCTACGTGTGTGAGACAGTGGCGGTGATGTGGGTTCAAGTTCAGGAGCATGTCGTCCATGCATTGAGCACGTATTTTAAGTAGGCCAGACATGTACTGATATGGCGAGCCAACGCGCCCTCACTCACCTTCTGTGTAACTTTCCCCACGGACACACAAGATAATGAGTAGTCATGTAGCGCAACTGGGAATTGTACCAGAAATGTTTGTACTTGAAACCTAGGTTGTTATTCTCGGTGGGAGTCCATGAGAATTCAGTTTTGTTGAAATAAATGGAACGGAAAGAGTCTCTGTACATGTCTCGACTCGTGGTTCCATCCTCGAAGTATTACTCGTGCCATGGTGGCCCGGCCGAAGTTACAGGAGGTGGGACTGTCACGACGACCCTCGGCATACGCGCTGTTCATGCAGGACATGTGCAAGGACTCTGTGGACCCCAAATCTCGTCGTCGACTGTCCCGGAAAACATCACTTCGCGGTTCAATACATTATCTGCACAAGTGGCTTCTTGGCTGCAAAATCAATATAGATTAGTCACACTGACACATGTGCCCCTTGCCTAGAACCCCAAGTCATCTGAAGCCACGGGAAGTAAAATCTTGGCAATTCTGGTCAGGAACCCGAATATGCCATCTTAGCTACGTACCAAAGTTATTTACTTCAGACATAATTAATAAGATGTAGCTAAAAGTCCTACTACAAGTCATGTTACTTTTTACTCGGGGATTACCTTTTCACCCAATCGTCCAGTAAAATTCCTCTGTTCCCCGAGGCACAACCGAAAGGACCTCCGTGACGAGTACACACGCAAGGCCAGGCAGGGCTACCAGGAGAATCGGGTCCAACGCGAAGAATTTCGACAGGCCAAACACACGGAAGTTCACCCCGCTTCGTTCATGGACAGAGCACTGCCGGACGTCGCAGAGTCGCAGGACTTCGACGGTCGTGGCATTTTTCGCTACACGGCCGAGGACCCACTGGTGCAGGAGAAACATATGGGTCGCGGCACGTACGGGGAGATTTTCGCTTGCACGTACCAGGGCCTGAAGTTAGCCTTGAAAGTGGCCGTTCGCACGCCGGACAGGGAGACTGCACTGTTGGACGTGCACCAAGACGGTCTCGAAAAGACGTGGGACTTGACCCGTGAGTTCACTCTTTTGAGCCAGATAGGACCTCATCCGAATGTTCTGCGACTCTATGCCTTGCTGACATCCTCGACTGGGCACACGGGAATTCTAATGGAGCGGGCTTCCTGCGACCTCTTGAAGGCCACACGGGACTTGAAGACGGACGACCTTCA
>CAJNDT010001980.1:0-38664 GCA_905221615.1 Symbiodinium sp. CCMP2592
GGTTGCTCGAATCGTCGCTGATGCGGAGATTGCAATGTCCCAGATTCAACGTCAGGATGAGTCAAAATGATGCCGGCGTTCATGTTGCGGGCATGAGTTTGCCGCAGGACGAAGCAGCACGCCGGCGTTTGTGGAAGACGCTGGCCCTCAAGTACCATCCCGACAAGAATTCCGAGACAGCTGATGCCGCAGCAGAGGCTTCATGTTGATTGATAAGCTTGTCTTGCGCAACTGGACGCTAGAGCCGTCTGTGCAGGTGTCCAAGAAGCTCAATGCTTGGGCGGAGGCCTTCTGAATCTGTTTCGCCAAATCTGCAGCCTTGTGACCTGTATGAAGAAGACGAGGACACTCACAATGAGCAAAGTCGAAGTTTCACCCCTGTCGTTTGCCATGTGAACGTGCGTGGTGGGCTGAAGAGTTTCAGTTCACACAGCATCAAAACGTCATGCCCTGTGCCCTGCCTTGAAGTCGGATCCGATGTCAGCGTTCATAGTCTCCGCGCGCTTGTTTATGTACCTGTGCTTGGCCAGTGTTGATTGTGCATGCTGTCCGTGACTTGTCATCCCGGATGAAAGTTCTCAGATGGCTTGCAGGGCGTGGAAGCATGTCAGAAGTGTGGCGGGAGTCCCCGTCGGAAATGAGCAGAACAAGCAGCTTGACAGGAACCCTACTGCTGGTACTCGTGCCTCTTCTACTACGACAGCAACCACGACTCCGACGCCCGTGCCGCTGGCCATCAGGCAGCTCCGGGACTTCAATCCGGGGCCGGTGGCGCCGTGAATGGGTTGGTGTGTCCGGCACACCACCCCTGGGTTGGGGCTTGAAGGGGGGGCTAAAGCCCCCCTTTCTCAAAGGGGGTGGGGCCCATCCTCCCCTTTGTTCACCGAAGCCAAGATGACGACGCAGACGTCGCGAAGGACTTGGTTCGCACAATTCAATGAGAGTTTCGTCGAGCGGTAATGTCGTCGGTTAGACCATTGCAGCAAGTACGCCAAGTTCAGAAGTCGCCGTCTCTTTAGCAAAAGCATGCTTTAGCCCGGAACCTTAGTGGAAGGCGGGGTTATGTCAAGTTTCCAATATTTGTGAAAATACCCCTTGTGGCACTGCAGCATATGATCGGCCTTAGAGGGCTCAAAGCACATAGAAATGCTCTTGCAGTTCACCTGCTTTCGCTGCCACTTGCAACTTGTCAGCGGTTGTAAGCCATACTGTCACTACAAAATCGGCAACAGTGTTGGCCATTGGACTTACAAAACGAGGTCACTTCCGTAAGTGTCCACCATAAGTTGTTCCGCTGTTCCTTCAGTGTGCGCATGCCGCCATGGCCAGCGCGGGTGCACAACCTGCCGCAGGCAGCCCATACCGTATTTCCAAACAGCATGGGGGTTTCGTATCCTAACACCAAAAAACAGGATGATTCAACCATGAACTATTACAGGAAATGTCGTGTCCAAATTCAGAGCTTGATGGCCGCAGGTTTTTCAGCAGATCCAGAAGTTGGAGTGCCTTTAGCCCTCAACCAGTTCCCTTGCCAGGTGGGACGGCCGGCGATGAGCCCACTACATCGGGCCCAGTTGGTTGCAAAGGCTGTGTTCGTATGCGGTGTTTGAAATTTTGGAGCGCGACATCTTTTGTTATTCCCAGCTCGTGAATGCAAAGGTTTGTAATCTTTGTCGTGCAACAATCTGTCCCAAAGCATTTGTGCACACTCAAGGCTTTAAGCTTGCAAGCAAAAAGCACGTGCACGGCAAGTGTTCCCGATATGGGCTGGGTGTCAATACGTCACGGCAGTCTGTCCTGTGCACCCTGTTGCCGTGAGCTGAGGCAGCTCGACAGGTTGTGTTTTGGTTTTGACCCGACCAGTGCTGACTGTAGACTATAGCGAGTTTGCATCCTTGATGACATTTCTAACCTGCAGCCAGTTTTCGGTTTGGGGTAGCCCTGCCAAGTTTGTCCAGGTTGTCAAAGTCCACACCTCTTTGAGTGGTGGGTTTGGGTTTGGTTCTCTAAATGTAGGGACTTCGATGAACCCAATCCCGCACCTAAACACCAAGCCCGAAACTTCGCAGCTGAGTAGATGCCTAGCAGGACCGATCAGCTCGGCCGTAGCTGTGGCCGTGACGCTCCCAGTCTCGCATGCCAACGCTTCAAGACCGGTCAGTTTCGGGTCCGGCAGGGCTTTGCAGCGTTTTTAATTTTTGGTTCTTGAAGGTATTTGGGTTTCGGCGGTTACGGGGTCGGCGTGCGCAGAACAAGTTATCAGCGTACATCAGACTGTAGCTGTATATCAGCTAGTATTTATTCAGGCCTTTGTACTGCTACAACGGATGAGAATGTGGGTTAGGGTTTAGGGTTTGGCTCTTAGGGTTGGGGACTTTGTTTTTGGTTCGGGCCTAGCCTTTGGTCTAGGTTTCGAGTTTACTAACGTACGAACAAGTAGGATTCTATACGATGCGCTGAAGTGGCGTTTCATCGGCTTCGCCGCACGCCTCATGCCTCTCTAGTCCATCCGACTTTCCTTTTTGCATGCCTACAGCCTGCGAAGCTGGTGACTGTTGTGGGGCTCCCAACCAGTGATGTTGCATGAGGGCTGGATCGATTTTTGCATAGGGCCGCCCGAACCAAGGACTTCATATGCACCCAAGAGGTTGACAGCGACCCACTGAGCTACTAAGACTATACAACAGTGACGTGTATTCCGCCTTCATTGGTTCCCGGGTTTAGGACAGGGGTGCCACAAGAAAGCAAGGGGTGTCAAGAGTCCAAGGTTTAGACCGCCACGAGCTGACAACCTTTGCGGAGGTTTCAAGACTCCGGCAGCACTACTGTCCCCGAACTATCCCGATATTTTCGAAGAGTAACACACGCACACACACACACAAACACCAAAGCTCTGTTTCAATTGTCAAGGCTGTTGTGCTGTTGCATCTGCTTCCACTTGTCTTTCAATCCTAATGCTTCTTGTTCGCTTCGCTACACCAGCGAAACCTACGACCAGCACCATTAAACCTCGAACGACACCTTGACCTACCCCAGCCTACTTGGCACAAGGCATGTGGGCTCCTTTTTTTTTGGCGGTCCCAGGTCGGCGTAGCGACGCTTCTGATCCTGGTGGCTTCCGTGGCCTTCGGTGCCGAAAGTTGGCATTTCAGGGCCTTTCAGGACCCTTCAGCCCTTCAAGGGTTAGGAGGGTTTGGTTGGGGTTTGAGACTTCCGGCTTGGAAGTCTTCGGAGCCTCAGAGTTCGTGGTTCAGACATTTGGGTGTTTCGGGGACTTCGCAGTTCGCGTCTTGTATGGGTGGAAGCAGGAAGCAGAGGTGCGTCTTCCCGCCTAAGGCTCGGTACCGCTCTTGTGCTGCCGCTCGAAATGTGGGTTCGTCGAGGGTTTTCATTCGCATAGCAGTTTTGCTGTCGCGGGGAGCTTTACGATGTTTTCAGATTACCGTCCACGGCCTGTGCTCAGTGCTAAGCTCCCCTGAGCCCCAAAGCTTGCCTCTACAGAGGTTCAACTTGAACCTACACCCTTCAACACCGAAGCCCGGCCACGGGAGGTGCCTTGCATCGCGGCGACGAGACGGGTCAGGCCGCACTCCTGCTTTCAGAGGGTTTTGCCGGGTCGTGTTTTCCGAGTTTCCAACGGAGATCTGTTATCTTCTTGGTCTGCCTGCTGCTTGCTGGGGTTGTCCATGGGTTTTAGCAATCCTTTCAGGCACCTGCATGGTGCATGTCCCCTCTTTCTCTTATTCCCTGTTATTCCCTCTTATCATCATCTCCCCGCATGCAGTCTGGACTGTCAGTTTGTGAACTTTCAAGCTGTAGCTGCACCTCCCCTGAACCTGCAGTGCTGCGGTCCTGCAGGTGCTGGACTTCCGAGACGTCAGGCCGGCGGTGGGTGGAGTTGCCTTTGAGCGTTTTGGTTCGGTTCGCGTGAGATCCAGAAACTCAAGGTTTTTCATCATCAACCCCCGACAGACCTTGTACCCTAAACCTGAAACCCTAACCAACATCCTAGGTCCCAAGATCCCGTGGAAGAGCTTCCCCCCGTGTTGTTTTGTTCGTATCGGTCCCTGCCCGGCCCAGGCGCTCGAATTTGGGGGGCCAAGGCCCCGACTTGGGGGCCCCAGAGCTGGTTTACGGCTCCGTCCTCTGGGGCGCCGAAGGCCCGGCAGAGGGCTGAACTTTGGCTTTGGATTTTGAGATGCTTTGGGGCTTCGATGGCCTTTGGGGCACTGTCGTGAAGTGTTGGGGAGTGTTGAGGGTCGAAGGGTTCAGGGCCCATGCGTCTTGTCCAGAAGAAAAGGTAGCCTACAATGCCATCTTAAGCAAGGCAATGTCAGATCGGAAGCTCCTACCTCGAAGAAGTCGATGGCCCCCTTAAGTCTAAGGGTATTCTCATCCGCTGCCTTTGTCAAGGAAAAGTCGATCTTGCAGGGGTGCCCAGAGTTTGGGATGTTCTTGAGTCGTGGGTGTCTCGAGGCAAGCCGTGGAGGAGAAAGTAAACATTTAAACCTCGCCGGAGCCAGCTTTGCGTGCTTGGTCGGGCTGAGCCGAGAGTGGAAGAAGAGGCTGAACTTCAACATCTGTACCCGCTTGGCTCTCACTGCAGCGCAAGATCTCACCCAATATTTCAGAAGACGGTGGAAGCCTATCACGTGGCACCGGAAGCCAGCGAAGCAGAACCAATCTCGAACTTCGCGCCGGGTCTTGTAAGCGGCGCCAGGCTACTCCTCGTCCGTCGTGTTGTGACAGTGAGGTATACGTCTATCAGTCATGTAGTCAGGTCACGTTTTTTCTCCCAGGAACCAGGCGCCTCTGCGTGTCTTGCAAGCATGTTGGGACATCGCATCGGCTTCATTCCATGATGCATTCGTTTTTGTTGTCAGTGTCATGGCCGTGTGACTTGTCAGCTTTCTGTTGCTGTCGACACCATGTGTGTTATGACATTAACGAAAACTTGTGACAACATTCAGCTGTGCGGTTGTTCTTGCAACCATGGCTGTATGAACCCAGGTCGTCCAGGCCAGCCACGGCTACCAAGCCCAGGCAGCCCGCGACAACGGCCTCGAGGCCGAATCGTGTTGGGTTTGTGTTTTCAGCGGTTGAAGGTTTCAGGCTCGACACAGGGTTGAGGGCTCAACCTGTCACTATGCATTCAGCATAGTGCTGGCTCCCAGCGTAGACAATTCTTTACTTTTGGCAACGGTTGTATGCATTGAGGCTACCAATTTCGTGGGCTTTCATTGTCGGAAGCTTGGACTTGGAATCTGATGCCACCGCTCAGACCGGACCCTTTCAGTCTGTTAGACGTCCTGTTAAGCCTGATTAGAGCTTGTGCCATCATGTTTCTCCAGCACTTTTTTGTTTAGTGCCGTCCCTGCCGAGCCTAAAGCTTGAATGCTCATGGAACGCTTGCGAGACTCTGGGTCCTGCAAAGCACTTCCCAAAATTGTCAAGAAAGTCTAGAGGGCCGTGTGGATTCGTGGCCAGGAGCGGCTTCAGGGGTCCGATGACGTTAGTGTGTAGTTTCGTATTCACTGCTCCAAAAAATTCCGGCTCGCAATCGAAAGCGAAACGGCTCTGCACTCTCAAGCCCTAACCTTAAGCTTTGTAAGCATGATGGGTTGTGTTTTGTGTTTATGGATCTGTCGGACCCGGGCCGTGGGACCCCTCTCTGCCAGGGGCACCTGGGGCGCATCAGCCTCCAACCCTCGCGCCGAGAGGCTCCTAGGGCTGGGGGTCTTCCCACGCGGCCCACGCGGCGCAGAGCCTGGGGAAAGCAGCTTGAGAGCAAAGGGGATGGAGGTGGAAGTGGGTGAGGGTGCCACGGTGCAGTGGTGATGTGACTGTCAGACTGGCACCCAAACCAGGAACAGCGGTAATTAACCGTCAAGATCCCTCGGAAAGTCTCATAATTTGTCGCACTCACCCGGCTAGGCTTCCTATTTGCGCTTGCAAGTTTCGGGTGTTGGAGTTTAGCGAGCAAGATATTTGAGGTTGGAACCGTGTGGGGTACGGGCGGGCGCCACTTCCAGGGTGCACGCGCGCCCGTGTCCAAGGTGCACGCGCTTGTGTGTCCAACCTGCACGCGCAGCGCTGGAAACCTGCGCAGGGCCGAGTCATCCTGCATGCGCCGGGTACGCCCACCCCCCGTGTCCAAGCTGCACGCGCAGCGCGGGAAACCTGCGCAGGGCCGAGCTTTCTTGTATCCGGAGGCCATGCAAACACAGACAGAAAATCCATGCCAATGTAGACCAAAGTGCTGGAAACCTGCGCAGGGCCGAGTCATCCTGCATGCGCCGGGTACGCCCACCCCCCCTCGAAGCCGTGTCCAAGCTTAAAATCCATACCAACGCAGACCAAAGTACTGGAAACCTGCGCAGAGCCGAGTCATCCTGCATGCGCCGGGTACGCCCTCCCCCCGCGTCCAAGCTGCACGCACAGCGCGGGCAACCTGCGCAGGGCCGAGCTTTCTTGTATCCGGAAGCCATGCAAAGAAACCTGCGCAGGGCCGAGTTATCCTAGAAAATCCGTGCCAATGTAGACCAACTTCTGCAAGTACACACGAAATCCTTCTAAGAATTCAGCAAATTATAGTGTATTTTCTGTGGCTAACCTGCCCGCGCAGTGCTGGAAAGCTGCGCAGTGCCAAGTGATCCTGCATCTGCCGGGCATGCCCACGCCCCTCGAAGCCATGTCTAAGCTGCACCAAAATGAAGGGGGTGTGTTTAAGAAATAAGATAACCGGAATCGCCAAATGAGGGGGTGTGTTTAAGATATAGGATAACCGGAATCGCCAAATGAGACGGTGTGTTTAAGAGGTCAGTCGCCAAATGAGGAGGTGTGTTTAAGAAATAAGATAACCGGAATCGCCTAATGAGAGGATGTGTTTAAGATATAGATAACCGGAATCGCCAAAATGAAGGGGGTGTGTTTAAGAAATAAGATCACAGGAATCGCCTAATGAGGGGATGTGTTTAAGATATAGATAACCGGAATCGCCAAAATGAAGGGGGTGTGTTTAAGAAATAAGATAACCGGAATCGCCAAATGAGGGGGTGTGTTTCAGATATCGGATAACCGGAATCGCCAAACGAGACGGTGTGTTTAAGAGGTCAGTCGCCAAATGAGGGGGTGTGTTTAAGAAATAAGATAACCGGAATCGCCTAATGAGAGGATGTGTTTAAGATATAGACGCCAAAATGAAGGGGGTGTGTTTAAGAAATAAGATAACCGGAATCGCCTAATGAGGGGATGTGTTTAAGATATAGATAGCCGGAATCGCCAAAATGAAGGGGGTGTGTTTAAGAAATAAGATCACCGGAATCACCAAATGAGGGGGTGTGTTTAAGATATAGGATAACCGGAATCGCCAAATGAGACGGTGTGTTTAAGAGGCCAGTCGCCAAATCAGGGGGTGTGTGTAAGAAATAAGATAACCGGAATCGCCTAATGAGAGGATGTCTTTAAGATATAGATAACCGGAATCGCCAAAATGAAGGGGGTATGTTTGAGAAATAAGATAACCGGAATCGCCTAATGAGGGGATGCGTTTAAGATATAGATAACGGGAATCGCCAAAATGAAGGGGGTGTGTTTAAGAAATAAGATAACCGGAATCGCCTAATGGGGGGATGTGTTTAAGATATAGATAACCGGAATCGCCAAAACGAAGGGGGTGTGTTTAAGAAATAAGATAACCGGAATCGCCAAATGAGGGGGTGTGTTTCAGATATCGGATAGCCGGAATCGCCAAATGAGACGGTGTGTTTAAGAGGTCAGTCGCCAAAATGAAGGGGGTGTGTTCAAGAAATAAGATAACCGGAATCGCCAAATGAGAGGATGTCTTTAAGATATAGATAACCGGAATCGCCAAAATGAAGGCGGTGTGTTTAAGAAATAAGATCACCGGAATCGCCTAATGAGGGGATGTGCTTAAGATATAGGATAACCGGAATCGCCAAATGAGACGGTGTGTTTAAGAAATAAGATAGCCGGAATCGCCAAATGAGGGGGTGTGTTTAAGATATAGGGTAACCGGAATCGCCAAATGAGACGGTGTGTTTAAGAGGTCAGTCGCCAAATGAGGGGGTGTGTTTAAGAAATAAGATATAACCGGAATCGCCTAATGAGGGGATGTGTTTAAGATATAGATAACCGGAATCGCCAAAATGAAGGGGGTGCGTTTAAGAAATAAGATAACCGGAATCGCCTAATGAGGGGATGTGTTTAAGATATAGATAACCGGAATCGCCAAAATGAAGGGGGTGTGTTTAAGAAATAAGATCACCGGAATCGCCAAATGAGGGGGTGTGTTTAAGAAACAAGATAACCGGAATCGCCTAATGAGAGGATGTCTTTAAGATATAGATGATAGCCAAAGCAGCTCGGCCACTACTGCTGCTCCGGTGGCTGTAGCAAAACATTTTTCGTCGACTACTGCGGCCACAATGCTAACAAAATGTTAGCGACCTCTTGTACTATTGGCGTGTTGCATGCGCCTGTCTGCTGCTTATTATGATAGCCAAAGCAGCTCGGCCGCCACTGCTGCTCTGGTGGCTGTAGCAAAGCATTTTTCAGCAACTACTGCTGGCCCGGCTAACAAAATGTTAGCAACCCCTTATGTCCTATTGTACATTGACATTTGCCCGTCTGCTGCTTGGGGTAGCCAAAGCAGCTCGGCCACTACTGCCACTCCAGTGGCAGTAGCAAAGCATCTCAACCGGGGGCTATCATCAATTCTTAGAGCTCTTTGTGTCCTTTCTTGATTTTGTATAAGAAGAAGCAACATACACTTAATACAACAACCAGAAACGGGCTTGATCAAAGGAAACACCGAGCTTGGAAACCCATGGTTTGGCTAATCTTCAAGTATCATCTCAATGCTTCAAAAAAGGTACTAGAAACGCTTCGTAGGATTTAAAATTCGTCCAAGGCAATATTTCAGGATGAAATTTACGCACGTGTGGTGTTCGTTCTGCATAAGTGTGTTTTTTTGTTTGGGTTCAGGCTCGATTTTGATGCTATTCAAGCCCTTGAGATTTCTTCGCCCTAGCTCGTTTTGGCTTTGCCGCAGCTCGTTTTTGCTTCTGCTCCAGCTCCTTTGCGCTTCTGATCCAATTCGTTTTTGGGTCTGCTCAGCTTGTTTTCGCTTTTGCTCAAGTCATGAACTGCCACTCCCATGGGTCTGGCAGCAGGAGGAAAGCCTCACTTCCAAAGGCTCTATCGGTTGCAAATAAACAATCTTAACTAACTGCTCTGTGCCTTCAACAGAAGCCACCAGTGCTGTCATTGCCGGTGAACATGCATTCCAGACCTGGCCAAAACAAGGTAGCACAACTCCCCACTTGACCATACCACTGCCTGGAGAGACTGGACCAAGATGGGACAGCAAGACTGGAGATCAGCTGTGATTTGACTCTGCATGGCGTGAAACGTCTGTCATCAAGAAGCTGGTGGAGGTGGCACATCATTCGTATCATCATATATGTCATGCTGTTTGGCAGCTTTATCGAAGACACTGATCAGGTTCCTTGCTGTACTACCCAAGGCCAAGCCCATGGATGATCCACCCGGTGATGTTGCTTGTGCTTGTACTCTGGCCGATGATGGTGTCAGTGATTCCACAGGTGACAATCGACGAGCCTCATCCGATGGAACTGATGCTCGGGCCTTGCTCGATGGTGGAGTCAGTGATTCTGCAGGCGATAATCGGGCCTTTGGTGATGCTGAGGATGGTTCTCCTGACAGCTTCTTTGGAATGGTGGGAGCAGTGGGTGCCTCAAGTGCATTGATAACATGATCAGGGAGCAAGCTCCCACAGACGAAGGACACCTTCTTCACCATGTCACCTGAAGCTCTCAACACCAGCATGGCGCGATTCTCACTGAAGTTGAACCTGATTTGGAACGTCCATGAATCATCAGCTGGGACAACGAATGTCCTTCCAGAGAGGCGATGCAGCAGCAATCGAGCATCGGAATCAAATCGGAAGATCCCTTCAGTCTCCCAGTCTGTTGGGAAACTTGGCAATGCTTGCTCACGACCAGGCTCACGACAATTATGGGTCAAGCACTGCATCAGATAAGGCATGTTCCGCAAAGCACCGTCGAGAGGTGTCTCAGGATCCCAACCTGTAAAAAACTCGATGATTTGCAGCAACTTCATTTTGTTGATACTGCCTGGCAATGCGGAGGTGCAAAGATTTGCATGCAATCGGTCCACCAAAGATCTGAGGATTGGCAAAGACAGGTCTGACAGTTTAGTGTATTTTTCCGGAAGCCACTCACTCGGGCCCACCTCTGTTTGATGCAAAAACCGAGCACCTACATCATAGCCATGGTCACTCAGAGTGCTCAGGAGCAAGGGAATGCAGTCAGGATGTCGGTCCATGACAGAAACAACCAACGCTTTTCCCAGCGTGCGGTCCTTTGCTTTCCTCGGACCGGACATGGCAATATGATACTCGCACTCGGACCCTCACACTCGGACAAAGCCTGGCAAGGTCTGCAGTGAGTCTGGTCCCAGGAAGGTGAACAAACTTGCTGTCTGCAATCTCTAATGTTTTCGCCTCCATGGACTTCTCAGGCTTTGGGCAACATGAATCGAACATGATGTAAGCAGGATTTATGCATTCATCTGTCGGGGCATGCCATAAAGTCTTATTTTGTTTCCTTGGACCGGACATGGCAGCATGGCAATATGACACTCGCACTCGGACACTCACACTCGGACAAAGCCTGGCAAGGTCTGCAGTGAGTTTGGTCTCTGGAATGTGAACAAACTTGCTTTCTAAAGTCTCTAATGTTTTTACTTCCATGGACTTCTCAGGCTTTGATGTGCTTTGGGAAACATGAATCGAACATGATTGATGCAGGATTTATGCATTCACCTGTCGGGGCATGCCATGAAGTCTGATTTTTTCCTTTGCAGCCACCCCTCGGCCACGTGAATGATGTGAACCAAGGCAAGCCTCGGGCATCGGACCTTGTCTTGCAGCAACCCATCCGGAGCTCATGCTATTTAGGACTGAAGTACCTGACTTGGAGATGCACATGCCACTGGGCAAGCCGAAACTACTTCATCCTGGAAAAACCTCACGGAGCTTGGCAACCTGTTCTTCGGAGAACTCATCTCTCAGTTTGTGTTCCTTCAGACGTGTCAGAATCCCACAAACTCGGGCCTTCAGCTGGGCATCATAGACGTAGAGAGCTTTGAGACGCTGCTGAAGCTTGAAGATTGAATCTGGTGATGAATCGGACCGGCGGTACTCCAGGAGCAACTCCATCTCTGCAGGGGTAAGTCGAGCCCGCACTGTTGAGCGTTCCTTCTCCCGGCCCTTCTGCTTCGTCTTCGGCGCCTCTACATCCACAACTGTTTCAGCCTTCTTTTGAGGAACCATGGCCAAACCTTGTGAATCGGGCCCTGGCTCCTTCTTCACAAGTGCCTGGAGGTCTTTCTTGACACGGACCTTGACCCTGCCCTCTTTCATCGGGCCAGGCTTCACCATGGTCTCTGCTACAATAAACAAACCCCAGTAGCAGACTCGAACCACCACAAGACTGCCACCAACAACAATCATGCCAGGTTGCAGGAAGCATGTGCAGACAGATCCAGACAAGTTGTGATAAATTTAAAAGCAAGCCGGCCACACTCTGTTGACAATGTTGCTCTCTGGCCTGAGCTAAACACTTCATGGTGTTAGGAGCGAGCCCCGAATTTTAAGCTAGTAAAATCATTCTAACAAATAAGAATATAGGTTTCAAGTCATTTTACAAATAACAATGTCCTGATGTTGACAGACTGTACTAAAATCATGTCTTTCTGGGGACAGTGGCAGGCCCTGGTAGGCTAGCTTAGCAGTGGGCCCTGCCAGTGGGCCCTGCCAAAGTCTGCTTCATACGTATTTTAGCTACAAGACTACCAATTAATAATAGACTTCAAAATTGGCAATAAAGTATCTTGATATTGACAATGGTTTGCCTTGCTTGTGTATTTAAACGCTTTAGGCTTTCTGGGGACAGTATAGCGGGCCCCGCCACCAGCAGTGGGGAGCAGTGGGCCCCACTGCCAGCAGCGGGCCCCGCCACCAGCAGCGGGCCCTGCCACCAGCAGTGGGGGGCAGCGGGCCCCACTGCCAGCAGCGGGCCCCGCCACCAGCAGCGGGCCCCGCCACCAGCAGTGGGGAGCAGCGGGCCCCGCCACCAGCAGCGGGCCCCGCCACTATTGGTAACAATGGTTTTGCTTGCCTGTGTTAAACGCTTTCTGGGGAGAGTAGCGGGCCCCGCTGTTGGGCCCCACTGACGGGGCCCACTGGTGGGCCCCACAAGGCTCAGCCTCATAAGTCAGTAATCAATACAATAGGTTTTTTATTTAAAAAACAAATTAGTTGTTCTATTGTTAACAATGGTTTTGCTTCTGTGTTAAACACTTTCTGGGGAGAGTGGCGAGCCCCGCTGGTGGGGTCCACCGGCGGGGCCCGCTGGTGGGCCCACAATAGGTTTGAGAAGTAATTGTTCTATTGTCAACAATGGTTCACATTGCCTGTGTCAAACAGCTTTCTGGCAAGAGTGGCGGGCCCCGCCGGCGGGGCCCGCTGGAGGGCCCTGCCCGAGCAAGGCTATGCCTCAGAAGTTAGTAATCAATACAATAGGTTTCAATTTAAAAACAAATTAGTTGTTCTATTGTTAACAATGGTTTTGCTTGCCTGTGTTGAACACTTTCTGGGGAGAGTGGCGGGCCCTGCTGGAGGGGTCCACCGGCGGGGCCCGCTGGTGGGCCCAGAATAGGTTTAAATTTAAAAACAAAGTAATTGTTCTATTGTCAACAGTGGTTCACATTGCTTGTGTTAAACGGCTTTCTGGGGAGAGTGGCGGGCCCCGCTGGTGGGCCCCGCCAGTAAGGCCTGCCCGAGTAAGGCTATGCCTCATAAGTTAGTAATCAATACAATTGGGTTTCAATTTTAAAAACAAATTAGTTGTTCTATTGTTAACAATGGTTTTGCTTGCCTGTGTTAAACACTTTCTGGGGAGAGTGGCGGACCCTGCTGGTGGGGTCCACCGGTGGGGCCCGCTGGTGGGCCCAGAATAGGTTTAAATTTAAAAACAAAGTAATTGTTCTATTGTCAACAGTGGTTCACATTGCTTGTGTTAAACGGCTTTCTGGGGAGAGTGGCGGGCCCCGCTGGTGGGCCCCGCCAGTAAGGCCTGCCCGAGTAAGGCTATGCCTCATAAGTTAGTAATCAATACAATTGGGTTTCAATTTTAAAAACAAATTAGTTGTTCTATTGTTAACAATGGTTTTGCTTGCCTGTGTTAAACACTTTCTGGGGAGAGTGGCGGGCCCTGCTGGTGGGGTCCACCGGTGGGGCCCGCTGGTGGGCCCACAATAGGTTTCAATTTAAAAACAAAGTAGTTGTTCTAGTGTCAACAATGGTTCACATTGCTGGGGAGAGTGGCGGGGCCCGCTGGTGGGCCCCACAAGGCTCTGCCTCACAATAAGTTAGTACAATAGGTTTCAACTTAAAAACAAAGTAGTTGTTCTATGGTTAACAAAGATTCACCTTGCCTGTGTTGGGGAAGAGTGGCAGGCCCTGCTGGTGGGGTCCACCGGTGGAGCCCACTGGCAGGCCCCATAAGGCTCTGCCTCATAATAAGTTAGTAATCAGTACAATAGGTTTCAATTTAAAAACAAAGTAGTTGTTCTATTGTTAACAATTGACAATGGTTCACTTTGCCTGTGTTAAACACTTTCCGGGGAGAGTGGCGGGCCCTGCTGGTGGGGCCTGCTGGCTGGTGGGGCCTGCTCGAAAGTAGTTGTTCCATTGTTAACAATGCTTTGCCTTGCCTGTGTGAAACGCTTTCTGGGGAGAGTGGTGGGCCCTGCAATGCTCTGCCTCATAAGTTGGTAATCATTACAATAGGTTTCAACTTAAAAACAAGTTAATACTCATTACAATAGGTTGCAACTTAAAAACAAAGTAGCTGTTCTATTAACAATGGTTCACATTGCCTTGGTTAAACGCTTTCTGGGGACAGTGGCAGGCCCTGCCAGTGGGCCCTGCCAGAAGGCTCTGCATAATTAGTAAGTAATCATTATACAATAGGTTTCAATATTAACCATACAAGAACTTTTTCTAACGTTACCAATGGTTCACTCTGCCTGTGCTAAACACTTTGTAGGGATAGTGGTAATCATTACAACAATGGGTTTCAAGTGGAAACATGTAGTATGCAGCAAGTTTCAAGTTGGTTTAAATGAAGTTTAGAATCATTCATTGTAGCAATGCTAATCTTGTCATACGTCACGCCCGCTGGGGGGGCCTGTCAGCCCTACATCAGGAGCTCTGTGTGGTTTGGACGCAAAGCAAAAGGCAATGCAGCAAGCTTGGATTTAGTCATACTAATCAGCTTTAGCAGTGTTGCTAAAGTGTTAATCACGGTTCATGGAGCTGACTGCAATCTGGAGAACAAAGTGGGGCCTGCAAAGCTTTATTTCAGAAGGCAACCCTCTAGCACTACTTAAATAATAAAGATTTCGGTTGGCAGCATCACTCCCTGAGTTGCCGGCGCAATCGGACCCAGTCCAAGGCTGTATGATTCGGACCTTACTGTGCAAGAAACTGAACATGAGCCACGTGCAAAAATGCTGTATCATCATCATGCTCTGCTGACTCACAAATTGCATGTGGTGCCCAATTTGACCTGAGACCTACCGACCAAGGTCCACACAGCTGGGTGAAGACAAGGTGGCAACCTGCATGGCAGCAGCAACTAAAAAATGGTGAGCAAAGGGTTCATGGGGTTAACCGGCTGTTGTCGATTCTTGTGGTGATGGAGCAAACTTTGGTAGACAGTGATGAGCCCGCTCGAATTTTGCGATCGCCGTGGACTGGGTGTCCCTTGACGCTGATGCTTGATCATAAATCGGGCCCGAGTGTTTCTCACCTTGCCCCTATTGACTGTGTAAGTACCTCGTGCTTCTGTTTTTCATGTTCTTCGGAGTTCTGGGGACTACCTCACTCGGACTCGGACCCTACTCTACCTCACACCCTCGTTAGTTCGCACGCCACTCAGACTGAACGATATCCAGCAAGTTTTGCATGAACTCCTCCTGGATGCAAGCCCGTATCAACCTGCTTCGGACAAAGGCAATGAGCTCATCCATAGTCATGTAGGGCTGGATCTGCCGGATGTGGCGCTTGATATAGCAGTTGGAGAAGCGCTGGGCCACCAGGTGGCGTGCCAAGAGCTCGATGACCACAGAGATGTTCGGTGGACTCGAAGGATTCGGACCCAGTCCTTCGGCCTCATGTTCTGCCACCATCATCTGCTCCACTGCCTCCTTCGGGATCTCGGGCACAGCTTTAGCCTTGGGAGCCTTCATCACAGCAGCTGGACGAACAATCGGGCCACTGCGAGCCTTCGTCACAGCAGCTGGCCGCACCATCGGGCCATGAGCCTTGGTAGCTGGCTGCTTCATCGGGCCACCATGAGCAGCTGGACGCTTCATCGGGCCACCACGAGCCATGGTCCAGCCTTCTCTCTCGGAGCCTTGGGGCGCTGAATCCCTCGATCCACAGTGGCTTCCAGAATTCCAAGGGAAGCTTTTGCCAGCCGCAGTTGAAGTCCAAGGAGTCATGGAATGGGGTTTGGGGTCAAATATTCATACAAAAGCTGTGGATCAGGAATCGGCACATTCATGTTTACATTCTGGGGCTACTCGGCCTCCCCAAACTCCAGGATCGGCAGAGGACTCCGACGTCCGAGCCTGAACAACTGCAACCCAAACAGGGTCTGTGTTCAGCTGAAGAAACTTACTAAGTTATCCCTGAGGATGCCATCTGCACAAATCACTTGGCCCAGGCTTCAGTCTGAGCATGGCACTCGACTCCACCATGGACACTTTGCAAAGCCTGCCAAATCAAGGTGGATGTCTAATAAGTAAAACGAGAAAGCATACGCCACACATGAATCAAATCGATATGCAGCAGGCATCCAGGCCTGGGTGCAAACTGTCCTAGGATTGTCCTTTCAACAGGTAGAAGCCATGCCGGGTCTGGCCTGTCTTCGTCCGATAGTCCATGGATTCGGCCACCACCTGAGCAAGTAGCCGTTAAATGCCCAAGCACAAGGCCCGATACCGATCCTTGCAAAGCTTGGCTCATGAAGCGCTCAGCAGTCTCCTATTTCATTGTGCTAGTGCTGATTCTCGAACTACCATGCCGACTGTGATGACAAGGCTTCGGTCGGTACAACTTGTCCCACTTAAGTACTGCATCGGTGGCCTGGCCTTGACTCGGACCGTGTCAAATGCTGCAAGCAGCTCAGGCGGCCTGGCCATGAATCGGACTGCATGAAACCGTTCCTCCTCTGTGTCTGGCCCTCGCTTGGACATGTTTCACAAGAGAGAATCAGGCTGGAAGTCCCAGAAGTGAAGGGCTCAAGAAGGAAGCAGAGGCTGTAGGTCACAGTTACACTGTGCATAATACATAAGTCATCGAGGCTCTGACGTGAGGAGATGCCCGGAATGCTGGCAGTCCTGGACCTCATGGCTTTGGCTTGATTTGACTTGAAGCTGCAGACAAGACAAAGGAGCAGTACCATCGAGTTGGCACAGAGTGTCTCTGGTAACCGGTGGACACTGGCAGACAAGTTGCAACTTTCAAAATGAAGATGAACAACGGTAACATGATAGTGAACCAGGGCCAGCACAGGATCCCGTGCATCCCACATGTCCGAATATGGCAAGGCTTTATTATTTAACTGAAGGATTTCCATTCAATCTCAGGTCCTGGCTGGCAAGAACCACTGAAGCTGACCAGTGTCCGACCATAGGCCACCGGCCTCCTGCCAGCACTGACTCACAGGCTCAACAAAAAACAAAACTCAACAGACCAGCGATGCCAAAGTCCTCGGACTTTGAGCACTCATCCTCCTGCATTGAAATTGAAATAAGTGCGACGCAACAGTCAGAAGCCTGCAGCTTGTGAGCTGAGGGTTTGGCACTGCTTCCAGTGAAGGAGCACAGCCTTGCAATGCAAAGCCAGAAACAAAACAATATCATGATTTATAGTCAGACGCAAAGCAACAAGACGGCCAATGACTGTGAGTCACAGCTGATCCAACCCAGGACCCAGTTTTTCCCAGCTGCAGCAGATTGAGCTCCCTGGATTCAATGCAATTATATAAAATGCAGAGTGCTGTTATACGTCTTGCATGAACCAATTCAAGATGCCAGTGTCTTGACTTGAGACTTTAACAAACACACAAGTCAAGTAAACACCTTTATATTTAGTTCAATCTAATCGGTCCTCGTTTGGTCCATGCACGAAAAATCGCAGCGATGGCTTCAGCGACTCACCGTCACTCGGTCATGCCATCCAAATGTTTGCCACCGGCGGCGGTGGCCGTAGCGGCGGAGTCACTGGTGGCCGCGGCATTGCTTTCTGCTTCGGCCTCGGCGGAATCGACCTAGGTTCGATGAGGCACTTGAAAAGTTGAGACTGGTGGTTAGTTCAAGAGGCAACACACAATGACACACACGAGTCTGATGCTGGTTGCAGGCCATGCAACGCCCGGTGTCGGAGGATCGCTGGCATTGGCTTTGGGCCCCTGGGTTGGATGTGGCAAGTGTCGCTTGCAAAGTTGAGAGTGGTGGTCCGGTTAATGAGACAACACAGACTTGACGACCAGGCTGTCTGATGCTGGATTGAAGGCCAGGTAACATCCTCAGGACGGACGTCCGGCTCAAGGGGCTCCTGGGTTTGAATATATGAGATTTGTGCTTCTTGTTGTCAATCGGTCTTTGACTGAACTCATACAGTTTCATAAGGTGACAAGAACAAATGCAACAAGGCTATCTGATGCGCTGATACCAGGCCAAGCAACGGTGGCGGGAACCTTGCATTCGGCCCGTACCTAGGCTGTCCATTTCATTTGCCCAAGTCTTTAAATCTGGCATGCCACCATGGATTGCATCTGCTTGTATGATCAAGCAACGCCCTTGGGATCGGCAGCGGCTGATGACTCTTGGCGGCTGTCATCGGCCTCCTATAGGATAGATACTGCTATTCAAAACAATTTAAGTGTGCAACATGTGAAGCCCACATATGAGTTTGCATAATGTTGGTGTCGACCGAGCAAAGCCGTCGGTGGCCTTGGATGACTTGCCGTGGCCGTCATCTTCTTGGACCTAAGTTGAATAGCTACTGCAATATTCGAAATGTAAATAAACATCTGCAACACGTCAAGCTCACATGTGAGTCGGCATGCAGTCTGCTTGATCCAAGTAACACCCTTGGACTCCTGGACCTTGTGCTCCTCTGTGGCCTCGGCTGGACAGCATGTCGAATCGCCCCACATGCCACTCTGCAATGGCTTTGTCGAACTGAATTACCAAGCAACTCCTTCGACTTCAGGTGGGATGCGCTCGGACCGGTCGTCGGCCTAGGCTGGATGGCATGTCGAATGGGTCCACATGTCATGCTCAGTTATGACATGTCTAATCTAATAATAACTAACTGATGAACCGGGCCAAGATGTCACTCTCAAATCATTGCATCCAAGCAACTCCCGAGGTATCGGCCGGGCTTTGGGCTTTGGTCGTGCCTTTGGCGTCGGTGGCCTAGGCTGGATAGTATGTCGAATCGGCCCACATTTCACTTTCACTGACTCGACATTGACATTGTATGGCTAGCAAAACATTGCCCAAGCAACTTCTTTGTCTTCGGTTTTGTGGTCCTCAGCTGGATAGCATGTCGAATCGGACTCCACATGTCAGTGTTAAACCAATGAAGATGTCGCCAAGCTCTGACAAGCAACATCTTCTTTGTCTTCTTCTTGTCCTTCTGCCTGGACAGAATTCTGAAGAAACAAAGCAGCAGAACAACACTCAGATGCAAAGATACCAGTGGCCTTGAGCCACTTCTCAACACTGCTTTTGCCAGATTTGCCAGCCTGTATGACTAAACGTCGAGTCAACTGGCCAATGTGCAACAATAAACTCAGCCAAACCCATCCATAGCCTTCGGGCCAGGCGTCCGATCCTGGTCCTCTGCCTAAGTCAAGAGTCAGACAGACATTCATGCATCTGTGGAGGCCATGGAAAAGATTCTATCATCTCCAGCTGGATCCACACATTCGCGAGCTGGCTTGGTGGTCCAGATTATGTGGTGTCTGATGTCGCGTGACAACACCCGGCGTAAAGTAACGACAGTTGCGAAGGCATCTGGCTTTGTCATTTTCGTTTTTTGTTATGCTGATTAAGTATGATTCAGTACCTTCAACTGTTGTCACAGTAAGCAATATGCAAGTGATGACAAGCCACAATATCGATCCCTCACCATCTCACCATGTGTGTCGGTGTGTCACGGTGTGTCAAGGACCGAGGTATTTGTAAGACAGATTTTAGGAAACGCAGGTTTTCCTTGCATTTCGGCAGAGTAACAAGTGTTAACTGCATAGTGTGCCTTTTCTACAGTTAACACTCAGTTAACACTCAGTTAACACTACAGTTAACACTACAGTTAACACTGCCGAAATGCCACAAAAACCAGCATTTTGCAGAATACACGCATTTTGAAAAGAAAAACTGCTAGTTTTAGTGTCTTGTATACACATTTGACGAAAATGCCGGTTTTCCCAGCATTTCGGCAGTGTTAACTGTAGTGTTAACTGTAGTGTTAACTGAGTGTTAACTGAGTGTTAACTGAGCGTTAACTGTGGGAAATGTAAGGGGTTTACACTAAGCCACAATACACGAGGAGCTCGCCAGTGGGAGTCCCACTGGAGTGCCGCGGAGCTGCATGGAGCAGGCTTGGATCGAAGTGGAGCACCAGGGTCAGGGTGCAAAAAAAGTCGCATCCTGGAAGCCTGCAACCACAGTCGGCTTGTGTGGTCTTGGGTCGTACCTATAGCAACCAGCCGTGCCAACGGTACCCGTCACAGGAAGCGTGGTACAGTCGAGTGACGACACAGGCTACTTGGGTCATCTCAGCAAGAAGGATCCTGTCGTACCTTCAACTGTTGTCACAGTAAGCAATATGCAAGTGATGACAAGCCACAATATCGATCCCTCACCATCTCACCATGTGTGTCGGTGTGTCACAGTGTGTCAAGGACCGAGGTACTTGTAAGACAGATTTTAGGAAACGCAGGTTTTCCTTGCATTTCGGCAGAGTAATAAGTGTTAACTGCATAGTGTGCCTTTTCTACACTGCATAGTGTGCCTTTTCTACAGTTAACACTCAGTTAACACTACAGTTAACACTACAGTTAACACTGCCGAAATGCCGCAAAAACCAGCATTTTGCAGAATACACGCATTTTGAAAAGAAAAACTGCTAGTTTTAGTGTCTTATATACACATTTGACGAAAATGCCGGTTTTCCCAGCATTTCGGCAGTGTTAACTGTAGTGTTAACTGTAGTGTTGACTGAGTGTTAACTGAATGTTAACTGAGCGTTAACTGTGGGAAATGTAAGGGATTTACACTAAGCCAGAATACACGAGGAGCTCGCCAGTGGGAGTCCCACCGGAGTGCCGCGGAGCTGCATGGAGCAGGCTTGGATCGAAGTGGAGCACCAGGGTCAGGGTGCAAAAAACGTCGCATCCTGGAAGCCTGCAACCACAGTCGGCTTGTGTGGTCTTGGGTCGTACCTGTAGCAACCAGCCGTGCCAACAAGCTTGCCGTATCGCATTCTTGGACATGTACCGGGCTTGGTCTGCATGTGGATGGTACCCGTCACAGAAGCGTGGTACAGTCGAGCGACGACACAGGCTACTTGGGTCATCTCAGCAAGAAGGATCCTGTCGTACCTTCAACTGTTGTCACAGTAAGCAATATGCAAGTGATGACAAGCCACAATATCGATCCCTCACCATCTCACCATGTGTGTCGGTGTGTCACAGTGTGTCAAGGACCGAGGTACTTGTAAGACAGATTTTAGGAAACGCAGGTTTTCCTTGCATTTCGGCAGAGTAATAAGTGTTAACTGCATAGTGTGCCTTTTCTACAGTTAACACTCAGTTAACACTCAGTTAACACTACAGTTAACACTACAGTTAACACTGCCGAAATGCCACAAAAACCAGCATTTTGCAGAATACACGCATTTTGAAAAGAAAAACTGCTAGTTTTAGTGTCTTGTATACACATTTGACGAAAATGCCGGTTCTCCCAGCATTTCGGCAGTGTTAACTGTAGTGTTAACTGTAGTGTTAACTGAGTGTTAACTGAGTGTTAACTGAGCGTTAACTGTGGGAAATGTAAGGGGTTTACACTGTTTACACTAAGCCAGAATACACGAGGAGCTCGCCAGTGGGAGTCCCACCGGAGTGCCGCGGAGCTGCATGGAGCAGGCTTGGATCGAAGTGGAGCACCAGGGTCAGGGTGCAAAAAAAGTCGCATCCTGGAAGCCTGCAACCACAGTCGGCTTGTGTGGTCTTGGGTCGTACCTATAGCAACCAGCCGTGCCAACAAGCTTGCCGTATCGCATTCTTGGACATGTATCGGGCTTGGTCTGCATGTGGATGGTACCCGTCACAGGAAGCGTGGTACAGTCGAGTGACGACACAGGCTACTTGGGTCATCTCAGCAAGAAGGATCCTGTCGCACCTTCAACTGTTGTCACAGTAAGCAATATGCAAGTGATGACAAGCCACAATATCGATCCCTCACCATCTCACCATGTGTGTCGGTGTGTCACAGTGTGTCAAGGACCGAGGTACTTGTAAGACAGATTTTAGGAAACGCAGGTTTTCCTTGCATTTCGGCAGAGTAACAAGTGTTAACTGCATAGTGTGCCTTTTCTACAGTTAACACTCAGTTAACACTCAGTTAACACTACAGTTAACACTACAGTTAACACTGCCGAAATGCCGCAAAAACCAGCATTTTGCAGAATACACGCATTTTGAAAAGAAAAACTGCTAGTTTTAGTGTCTTATATACACATTTGACGAAAATGCCGGTTTTCCCAGCATTTCGGCAGTGTTAACTGTAGTGTTAACTGTAGTGTTGACTGAGTGTTAACTGAATGTTAACTGAGCGTTAACTGTGGGAAATGTAAGGGATTTACACTAAGCCAGAATACACGAGGAGCTCGCCAGTGGGAGTCCCACCGGAGTGCCGCGGAGCTGCATGGAGCAGGCTTGGATCGAAGTGGAGCACCAGGGTCAGGGTGCAAAAAACGTCGCATCCTGGAAGCCTGCAACCACAGTCGGCTTGTGTGGTCTTGGGTCGTACCTGTAGCAACCAGCCGTGCCAACAAGCTTGCCGTATCGCATTCTTGGACATGTATCGGGCTTGGTCTGCATGTGGATGGTACCCGTCACAGGAAGCGTGGTACAGCCGAGTGAAGACACAGGCTACTTTGGTCATCTCAGCAAGAAGGATCCTGTCGGTTGATGGAGGAAATCTTGCACCATCTACCTAGTAACAGGTGACACGACACTTGAGCATAACCCCGCACCCCCTTTTTAACATTGAAGATGATGGATACGGAGGTGGTGCAAGATTTTTGTCATTGGAACCCACGGCACTTCCGAGGATCACCGGTCAATGTTAAAAAGGGGGCGTGGGGTGTCTGCTTGGCTTGGCCACTTAAACTGGTGCAAGATTTCCTCCATCAACAGTTGCTCAATATTCCATGGAGCCTACTGACTTCAATGCAGAATCTTTTGCTGCTGCTATTGCCATATAGGCTGTGGCAGTGAGTTGGTGTGCCCAGCCATGATCCCCAAGCAACGAACACATCACGCGTGCGCACTCTGCGAGCGTCGCATCATCAGCGGGTCGCTTTCGCATGTAAGCCAAGGTTGCGAACCTAGGGGCAGGGAGCGACACGAGTGGGACCTGGTCGGAGGGTCTTACAAAGGCCGTGGTGATGGCGATGACGTTCTGGAGAAGACATCCCGCTACTACCCCGCGATTGTGTCCTATGACGGCAGCACAATGGAAAACGCACGTCGATAACAACCACCTCGACTACAACCGGGAATGCCTAACATGTGTTTTGGCCCGAGGAACGGGGCGTCGACACGCTCGAGTTCGTCATCCGGATATGTTCACCCTCACGATTGACATCGCTGGGCCAGTGAAGCCGGGTTTGGACTGCACTTCGAAGGGCACTCAGGGTAAGGGGCTCCGCTACTTGATGGTGGGCAAGTACACTCTGCCGAAGGAGTTCGTGAAGTCTTATAGTGGCCGAAAACCACCTGAGGATGATGGTCTTCAAGATCCCTTGGACGTTGAAAACACAAGCAATGGACCAGAGCAAAGCAAAGGGCCAGAAGCACCTTCTCAACTACCACCACGTGAAGAGAGGGACAACAGCCACAAGCCAAGCACTGGACCAGAGCAAAGCAAAGGGCCAGAAGCACCTTCTCAACTACCACCACGTGAAGAGAGGGACAATAGCCACAAGCCAAGCACTGGACCAGAGCAAAGCAAAGGGCCAGAAGCACCTTCTCAACTACCACCACGTGAAGAGAGGGACAATAGCCACAAGCCAGACGAAGGACCAGAGCAAAGCAGAGGGACAGAAGCACCTTCTCGACTACCACCATGTGAAGAGTGGGATCCGTTTTTTGATGAAGATGTGCCAGGTGAGCAAGGTCGTGATAGCAAAGAAGATGTGCCAGGTGAGCAAGGTCGTGAAGGTGGTGATGATGATGATCAAGTCGTGGAGCAGCCTAGCCTTATCGGGGCTACCGAGAAGCAGAAGGAGATCCTTAAAGACTACGAGTGTTCGGAATACGAGCCATCACTTCCAGGTGATGATGAAGGCGTTCCGCATGATGAAGATCAACCAGACCCTGGCGAGCACGATCGCGAAGGAGGATTGCGTCCAGACTGCGAACCTCCTGAGAGTACGGTACTTATGTTCGCCAAGGCCCTGAAGACCAACGCAGGTACAGAAGTGAAAAGTGCGATTCAGGACATTGTTCTCTACCTCGATGCTCACGGGCTTCCTACTTATCGGTTTCATGCTGACCGTGGAGAGTGTTTCAGTCACAGCATCCGTGGATGGCTACGAGATCGACACATCAAGGCTTCGTGGTCGGAGGCAGGCGTGCCTCAAGGAAATGGGCGCGCAGAGGCGGCGGTGCGATGGGTCAAGGACCGAACGAGGACACTGTTGTTGGGGAGCTCATTGCCTACGACTTTGTGGCCCACGGCGGCGGAAATGGCGGTGGCTCAGCAGAGGGCACGAGTATTGGGATGGAAGTCCAAACTTATCGCCCCTTACGGAGCGGCGGTCTTGGTGAAGGAAAAGGCCTTTGATGCTCAGGGACCCCGTCGACGTGACAAGGCCTTCGAGACCAAGTGGATTCGAGGCCGTTATGTTGGACTCAGCAATCTACTGGAAGGGGGTCATGTTGTACACGTTCCGGAGTCGGAAGCTAAGAAGGGCCACTTCCTACATACCTTCCATGTGAGAGCTCGACTATATGACCCAGGACCTCCCGAAGAAGAGTTGGAAGTGGTAGACCCACCTAAGCCCAGGAGGAGGGTTTTTGCCGGAGCTCGTCGAGATGAAGGTTCTGGCCCTCAATGAGAGTGAGTTGGGTGCATATGCTAAAACCAAGGCAAAGCTTATCCTCGAGGACTGGGACGTGACAAAGGCAACGGAACTCGTTGGAGAGCTTGGCGAGGCTGGTTTCTTTGAGGACAAGAAGTTCGGAGTTTATAGGCATGGTGGGAGTGTGGGATGGATGAAGGGCCTACCCGACCATCCTGAACTGGGGACGCTGTTGGCCAAGATCATATTGGAGTTCTCCCCGGAAGCGACCTTTACCTCTATTATGGTTTCGAAGGACTGTGATCGGGGCTACCACAAGGACACGAACAATGACAGCAGTACCAAGAACTACATAGTCCCAATTAGGACTCCGGAGCGAGGTGGAGCGTTGTGGGTGGAGCTACGACCTGGTGACCTTCTGGTGGGCGATATTCTACAACGGGCCGACAGGCAAGGGCGAGTTCACTATGGACAGGTCCACGAGATGAAGGAGGGAAGGGCTGTGGAGCTAGATCCAAGGCGAGCACACGAAGTTCTACCATGGGAGGGAACTCGCATCAATCTCATAGCCTATACCCCGGACAGCCTGGGGAACTTTCCTATGAAGACGTTAAGGCCCTGGACTCCTACGGGTACCCAACGCCGTTGTCACAGTTGCCAGAGTACTTTGTGAAGGTTCCAGAGTCAGGCCCCAAGTTGGACAAGGTGGAGGTCCAGGAGGAGCCGGTCACAGACAACGACGAGGGCGGCAGCTTGAGCGACGATGATTGGGAAATGTTCGTCGAAGCGGAAAAGGGATGTGTCAAAGTGGGAACCTCGTCAAAGGGGAGCTTGCGTCAGGACTTTCCTAGAGTGAACAAGACGGAAGTGACCTACACGAAGGACGTGGAGCAGATCCTGGCCAACCTCACCGAACCCCTCAGAGTGACCTACACAGTGGATCCACGAGAGGCGCTACTACATCTAGATGAGTGGAAGGAAGCCATCGCTCAGGAGGTCAAGGGCATTGAGGTAGCAATCCGAAGACTAATGCCCGGGACACCAGAGAGGGCGTTGTGGCTCCAGAAGAAGGGTGTGCAGCGTCTACCAACCAAGCTGGTCTATACCATCAAGCCGAACGATGCAGCTGATCCAGCCGACAAGAAGACGTGGTTTCGGAGGAAGGCTCGACTGGTCGTTTGTGGAAACATGGCGACGAGCTCAATGTCTGATTACTACTGTGAAACGGCTCCTACGGAGGCTGTGCGGGCTGGATTGGCTATGTCGCGTTCACGATGTTGGCAGGTGGCACTAATCGACGTGGTCGCCGCCTTTATCCTCACCCCGATCGGCGAGTCAGCGCGAGATCCAGTCATTGTGGTTTGCCCGCCAAAGGTGTTGGAGAGGCTATCATTGACTTTGCCTCAAGAACTGTGGGGCTTGATTAGGGCCCTATACGGTTTGAGGGAGGCACCAATGCTCTGGTCGGCCTACCGCGACAGGACGTTGGCTAGCATGGTTACGCCGTCTGGGTGGCGCCTCAAGCAGGGCAGAACCGTAACATGTTGGTGGGTGGTTACAGACGAGTCGGGAGACATGAAGGCGCTGATCATCATATACGTTGATGACATGCTAATCATTGGGCTGGAGGACGCGGTGATGGAAGTGGCCAATCTGGTACAGAGTGTATGGGCTACAAGTCCGTTGACCTTTTTGCGACGGGATAATCCACTCAGGTTCCTTGGGATGGAGCTGTCTATGACCGACGATGAGTCAATGATTCTGGTGGGACAGCAAGCCTACATCGAGGAGTTGTGTCGCAACTATGGCGTCCAGAAGCCCGACAAGATCCCTGTAAGCAAGGAGACCGCAAGCTTCAGCGTGATGGACGGGGACATGGAAGCAGATGAGGGTGGCATTGCTCAGGCTCAGCGGGTCACAGGAGAGTTGTTGTGGATATCCCAGAAGACCCGGCCAGACCTGTCGTATGGATGCTCATTGTTGTCCTCGCTTACCCTTAAAGCCCCGTACCGAGCGGTGGAGGTGGGAACAAAGATGATCAGGTACCTATATGGCACCAAAACGTGGCGCATGGCCTTTCGGAAGGGAGACAACACCCTCACAATGTTCCCCGACGCCGCCTTCGCGCCGGAGAGTGAAAGAAGCCATACAGGGTGGTTGGTGGTATGGGGAAAGAACCCCATTGCATGGCGATCGTCGCGCCAGCCAACCATAGCGCTGTCAACGGCGGAAGCAGAGCTGACAGCCATCCTTGAAGGCGCCGTGGCTTTGTTGGGGATAGAGACCCTCTTGGTGGACCTCTCGGAGGAGATTGAGGTGAGGAGGATTGTCTGCACTGACCATCAGTGCAGGGAACGGCTCATGGAGGACACGTCATCTTAGACTAAAGTCAGCATGGTTGCAGGAGATGATCACCGCAGGCGCAATCGAGGGCTTCCACGTTCCGGGGCTGGTCCAACCAGCTGACCTGCTAACCAAGGCACTGGCGGGGCAGCGAATACGAGATCTACTACAACGATGGAGCATGATTGGCGATGGAGTTCCGGTTCATGGTCATGGAGTCAAAAGCACAGCCGCAGTTTCGGACAAAATGCTGGTGGCTACTATATGTTGCTTGATGGCGACAATGGCATCGGGGCAACCTGACCGAGAACCACGCATCTCGATCGACTGGGATATGGCTGGAATATTCATGGTTCTTCTAATGGTTTTGGGTGGGCTGGTTATATGGGAAGGACTGAAATGGATCGTGGCAGAGCTCTCGCAAGAGTGGCTTCCCGGAGCTTCCAAACGGAAGTTGAGGAAGCTTCGCAAATTGAGAGATGCTACGACGCAGGCGATCGAACGAGAGCTGGAGCGCATACGCGCTGAAGCTGCTGTCGAACCTACGGTGGGGAACAACCCCATCACGACAACGAGTACGCCTACGAGTCTGAGGAGGTCGCCCATATCGCAACCGTCCACCATGAGGGTTACAACACCCCCAAGGTCACAGCCCCCAAGAGGAAGAGAGCAGTCCGACGAGAACCACCGGCCGATGCTGCTCTCCCCTACGCCAAGCCAAGGAGGCGACGATCCTACCGAAGTCCTAAGAGTGAACGTTGACTTAGCTGGACTGATGAGATGCGAGGAGCTCCGGGAAGCTTTGCGTGTTAACGGTCTTCAAACATCAGGATTGAAGGGAGATCTTGCGGCACGACTTGGAGGAGCAATGGCATCTACATATGGCCAGGCATTTCTTCCTACGGTCAGGCAATACAAATACTTGTTGTGGCTTTGGCGCCACCGAAACCTGCAAGGTCGAACCTTGCTCTCGTGGAGCAACATAGCGGATCGCCAGGCAGCTTCAAGGACCATCAAGAACTGGGATCGACTATGAAAGGTGCTGGGCTCTCCTTCCGAAGGCCCAGAGGAGGAGTGTTGATGCGGACAGATCCAGTTTGTTGCGATGTGCAGCCTGAGTAGTGAAGAGATTCGCGAGCATGATGTTGCTTCTTGGCCCATACGGAAGGCTACGTAAAATCCCCTTGGGTCATGCACAGCTTTACACTTACAGCCAGCAAGCGCTGTGTGGAAGGAAACAGTAGCACAGCAAACTTGTACATCTCAGCAGTGCTCAGACTTCCAACTTTCGTCACTTGAGTTGAACGGAGAAGAAACACCAGTGCGCTTTATCATGGCATCCCCAAATTCGATTGATGTCGGTGTACATCAGCAAAAACGCAGTAGACCATGGACGTTTCTGGGCTTTCGGCATGGATGCTCTCATCCGAAAACGCAGTAGACCGTGGACGTCATCAGACTATTGGCAAGGATGGTCTCAACCGAAGACGCAGTCGGCCATGGACGTCATGAGGTTCTGGGCATGGATGCTCTCAACCGAAAACGCAGTGGACCATGGACGGGCATGGATGCTCTGTTCTCAAACGCAGTAGACCGTGGCCATGGACGTCATTCGGTTTTGGGCATGGATGCGCTAGGTTTCATGTTTGGGTTTAGCCGTTAAGCAGAATCCATGATGCTTGACTTGTTTGGCTTGTTTGTGCTTGTTGTTTGCTTCGTTTTGGGTTTAAGGGAATCCAAGAAGCGACAATTGTTCAAGTTCTATTCGGCATGTTTTCAAGTTTCTTAAATTTCAAGTGACATCCCGCAACCTGCCATACTATACGAGAGACCTTTCCAAAACTGGAAGTTGGTTTCGCATACGCGAAACGCCGGAGGTCCGGGTCACAAGCCTTGAGGCAAGGCTTCGATCAAGGATTTGGTGCGTGAAACTCTACACGTGAATTTACCCCGCCCACTCCTGCTCACGACCATGGAAGGCTACATGTTTTTCAGATTGAAATGAATTGCGTGTCGGCAAGCTGCAGGGGCAAGCATCTGAAGCCCCAATGAGAGAGCCAGTCACGAACGTCACAAACATGCTCCTCCCGCCGAGTGCAGGACCAAGCTTCTCAAGGGTTCCGACACGATCACACACGTTCAACTTTTATGAGTGCGTAACACCGAACGACCAGTCCTCCAGACAGCTACCAAGAGTATCAAGAGTCCCACACAGAATACAGGTGTCCGTTTCCCTGTCATCTTCACACCATCACGATGCAAGTTCTGCCGTCACCAGTCTCTTCACAGATCCTCAGAAATTCGTTACGGCGGTCTCAGTAGTCTGTGCTTCTCCACATTCAATCGGCCTCGAGTCTCTCTTTAGTCGCACAGAGCTGCGTTCGACACAATCCGGAACCTCTTCCTGGGAGCTCGTGATGAGCAGACGCTCGGCTTCTCAAGCTGCGCTTCTCAGGCAAGTGTAGATCCAACTGCTGGAATGCTGGAAGCATACAGCGCTGCGGCTGAGCATGCTGCAATTGCGGCTTCACCATGGTCTCGTAAATTTGGAAGAGGATGGCTCCTCCCGTAGCATTCCGATCACCCACCTGACGGTACTGGAGCTTCTGAGGGATGCTACAGCCTTGTATCTGTCGGACGTTTCAGATCCATCTCTGAGCGCATCTAAATGAGAATGTCTATGCGACACACTGCGAAGATTCGTACTCAAAGCTGGATGGTGAACATTTCTGCTGGGCCGCGCCTGCTCTGACAAGATCTTCTGATCTCTACAACCACCGGTGCCTCAATGCGGAGAACAGACAAGCAACCGCACTTGCGATCATCACGGATTCCGCCGAGATACTGTGTGAAGGCGACAACAGTTCATTGATTTCCTTCATCTCGTGCACTCCTGGCAAACAGGCAAGGGCGGCAAGGGGTGATGCAACCTGGGGCATGCTGGGATCAACGAGGCAGCGGAGGGTTCACAAGCACTGGAAGGCTAAAACGCCGCCGCCTGCCGGCTCATAGCTACTTCGGATGGCAGCTGATGATGAAAAGAGTCGACGATCCTGACCTACAAATATGGGATCGCCGCCGTTTCAGTGCTTCTGCTTCACGAAACTTACATTGCATTGTAAACGATTGATTCAGCTCTGTTCTGACACAAATCTGCCCTTGTGTGTGGCATTGCGGGGACCCCTACTCCTGGTTGCTTATCCAGTTGTCATGCGACGCACCTGGAGTAAGCCTCTGAGAGGTGCCCAAGCCGTGCAGGGTTCGTTTCTCTTTCTTCCAGCACGTTGGAATGCACAAGACATCCCCCTCGTATACTTAGTTTCGACTTACAGCCCAGGCGCGTGAATGCAAAGCGGGCAGAGCAACCATGTCATCTGCCTCCTTCTACCGAGTGTATCTGTGCGTGTCGTTGCTGTGGCTGACTTGGCTGACAGGTGATGTGCTCTTCTCGGGGTGCAAATGACCACGGTAAAACGAGGAGAACGCGGCTGCTGAATCTGTCGCCGAGAACCTCTGAGCAGGTGCGACCCAAGTGCGGTTGAAACATCGCAATCCTCTACCGCTGCTCTGCGTGCGGCATGCCAAGGCTGCGGTATGCCATCAAACTTGCCATACTGCTACAAGCCATGAACGATGATGCGCAACTTGTGTTCGTTCGAAGTCGCTGGACCCAATTTGTGTGCGTTGAAAGTCGCTGGGCCCAGCCGAGACGGAGTCGCGAAGCCCACCGCCCTGCGTTTTCCAGTCGACGGAAAGGGCAAGGGTGGTGCGCACTGTTGCCCGCACAACTTAACTCATTTAGCAATCTAGCAGGTTGGCATATCAACTCTTGCTGAGTTGCTACCTACCATGGTTCGAATAGCTTGTGCAACTGAATTCGCGCGCGTCTCGCTTGCCAAGCTGTACGGACACGCCACTGAAGTTCTCGACATAAGCTGTTGCTTGGTGCTCCTGCAGTACTGCATGGCAAATTCGTTGAAAGGCTGGCCTGACCGAGGCAGGGTACCATCAAGATGCGAAACCCAAAGCAGGCTGTGTGCAAGTACTCCATAAAGTTGGTGGGTCCGAGCATGCAGAACGCACAAGCTGTGAAAAGGTTGCGCGAGAGGCCATGCAGGAGAGGTTCGACGTGGCCAGGGCCAACAACAAGTCGTGAACATTACGATGGCCAAAGATACACATGCGACTCACGTAAGACTCGGAAAAGCTGCGCCAAAAGCTCGCAAAAGACGTCGCCAAATCACTCGGGAGCCAAGCGTGGCTCAAGTTCTGCACGCCTCAACTTCTCACACTCATTGAAAGAAACTGGGGAGCCAAAAGCCTGGCACGGAGCAGCAACAGAGGGTAATGATGGCGGTGGACAAAGCTAAGTCTCAGTTTTTACCATCATCCTGCCAAGAAGGCATGGCGGCACAGAAAAATCAAGCACTTGCGATTGGTGGTTCATTAATTCTGTTTTCCTTGCTTTTAAGCCGATAGACGGACACGCCACTGAGATTCTCGAAATACACTGATGCAAGCTGCTCCCGCAGTACTACATGGCAAAAGGTCTCCGACAGCTTGATACACACTTCCCCGACAGAAGCTTGTTCTCGCTCTTGCAAAACACTTCTCTGCTAGAAGCTTGTTCGCACTCCCTGCAGGGGACGGCCTGTCGCAAGTTGGAAAAGGACGTATGCCGCCTTCCCACATCAAGCTTCTTGAATGTTGCCCGCGGCCTGCAGCTTGGTGAACCGGACACTTTCTGACTGGAAGTCCATCCGGCCTTTCGCAATGATCGTGGAGAGAGATGCGCATGCGCACCTCGTGGCGTGGACCCACTCAATCCCGCTCATGTAAAAGAGGCGACACCCGACTGCGAATAGCACGCAAGTGCTGCGGCAAATCCAAGAAGAGTCGGAGTCGTAAATCTCCTGATGGCCAGGGCCAGGGCATTCAAGCATCCAGTCCTTCAAGCGCATTCCAGGCAGCACCATGCCGGGCCGGGGCTGCATGTTTTGGTGCGCAATGTTTGTAGCCAGGCCGCCCAGGCCATCCCCGAGCCTGCAGAATGCAGTGTACACGCGCACACTCAACGAGACTGCAAAGAAAGCCCTGTGGGAGAGCAGAGCGAGTCCTCCTTATGGCAGGAGTCCAGCGCATCGAAAACTTGTCTCCTGGCATTTCCGTTCTAGGCAAGTTCGAAACCGACCCTGGCACTTAACTTGCCAACACTAAAGTTTCCTGAGTAGGGCAACGGCTGCCAGATTCGTTGAACTTCGCCTGCATGACCTCTCGCCCACTGCCCCAACGCATGCTGAGGAATTCACAGCCCCGTGACATAGCATCATGAACGCGAAAGAGTAGGCTTTGAGACTGAAGAGAGGGTTCAGGGTCTGGTGTGCGCAATGCTCGGCCCGAGGCCTTTGCGCATCATGTGGAAGCCGCAGGTGGTGGAAACTGGAAACACACATAACAAAATACAACACAAGGCTGGGCTCGAGGCGAAAGCCCGGCTTGAATTTGCATTCTCAGCCTAGGACCGATGCCAGCAATACTCATTGATGTAATCACCTCGGTGGGACCATGTCCCTTGATCACAGTCCGACGCGCGTCACTTGAAGCAGGGTTTCAGCTCAGTGGGAACCCCGCCTCAAAAGTCCGTGAAGCATTTGTTCGGACCAGGAAACAAGTACGCTCCCTAGGAGACCCGAACCCCCCCAAACTGCACATCTCATGGAAGTACAGCAAACACAAGCCAGGGAGCACTGGGCTGTCTCGGGTTCAGCGTTGAGCATTCGGCCGACGTCGGGGCGCCGGGACGCAGAGAGGAACAGTTCTATTGGAAAGCGTTACGTTCCAGGAAGCTGGGTGTAGTCTGAGGGCTTAGGGCTAACGATGCTCAGGAGTTGGTTTTAGGGCTTTGCTGGTTGGCTCCGCAGGGTCATTGCAAGATATCCCTTTTACTTTGCCGGTTTCAGAGCGATCTGTTAGGTTGAGGGTCTGGGCATGTCTGGGCTCTGCGGGTTCACTTACGAACTGAGGGCAGATGTCGGGCTTGTGTCGGATGTTCCGCAACACCTCCTTGTCTTGCTGCGGAGACTACGTCTACGGCTGGCCAGCCACGACGAGAAACCGGATGCAAGCATGAGGCAATCCATCAACGTCAGAAACTCAGAATCACAGATGCCAACCCTGAAAAACCCCTCCGCTGTTTAACATGAATCGACGTCAACCTGAATAAGGACCATTTCTGGCGACGGAGGATGATTCTTGGCGAGTAGGTAGAGCTTGCAATGGATGAGTCATCGGGTCCGTGTCGTGGTGTTTGCATTTGCGATTTCAAGCGGGAAAAGAAGGAAAAGGCCGAATGTAAAGAGTCGGGTTTAAAGCTTCCACCGACCTGGGTGGAATGACGTGACACCAAGCACGACTACGACAATGTGCTGCGCAGAACCTGTTACAACATGGAGCCGCGTAGTCACGACGTTGCATATTACTCCATGTTCGCTGCGCGGACACATCCTGCACAGGACCCTCACTGCATAAGCACCGAGGACTCGAGCAATGAGTCTGACAGAATCCAGTACAGCAAGACGGCAAAGCAACAGTCGCATAGTTCGCGAGTCTACAGAGCCAGAGCTGGGGCGTAGAATCTACTTTAGGTGCTCGGTCATGGCAACCACATCGACGACTCACACACTGCACCTGGCAAAAACCCGTGATACATGATGTTGAAAATACTTTGAAACTCCGGACATCGACAAGCATTGACGTCAGTTGTGCCCTCATGCACTCATGCACCATACAGCCGCGATCACGACAATGACTTGCACAACAATGAGCCATCGAACATAAACTCGACTGACCAACTGTCCGACGAATTCCAGAAGCATGGACGCAGCCGGAACTTCAGGACCGGCACCGGCAACAGCATCACCACCGCTAGACAGAGCTGGGGGCTGGGGAAGCGGCACGGGCGGGGGGTAGTGTGGGTAGTGCAAGTGTCGGTTCATGCGAAGCAGCAGGATTACACGAACAGGTCGGCGGGCGGAGGTGATCTCGACGGAATTGCGGTAGCACATGACGAGTGCTGCGCACTCGCCGATGCAGGCCACGAAACATAAGCCAACGGACGAATAACTGAACATGCGTTCAGGAAAAAGCCTTGCAGCCTTGCAGCCCAGAAGAACGATCACTCGGCGGTCAAAGGCTACCGAACTTTGAGACGCTTTCGCAAAGCTTTCCGAAAGAAGACATGCGCCTCCGAACCCAGCAGAACTGTAAACGGACTCAACGCCGTGACACGAGCCATCAACGTTTTGCGCCTCAAGACGCTGGATCTTGTCATAGACGATGACGAAGCAATCACAATGCAGCAAGGGATCGAGACTCCGCACAACAACATGTGAGCTCAAGAAGGCGTGCACTCTCTTGTTCCTCGTAAAAGGCAACGGGGTTCGGTTCGCATGGGTACAAACACGTGCCGCATAGTGCTGTGGTCAGCATTGCTGACCACAGCACTATGCGGCACGTGTTTGAAAGGTTTTTTGTTTTTTTGTTCATACTCGACACTTCGACAAGTCAAAGTGGAGGTGGTTGGACCACGCAGTCACGCAATGTCCCGTAACATCTTATGCCAGCTGATATGAACTGTAATGTCAAGCTTCTGCTGTGACCGGCGTGGAAACGAAGAGACTTCTCATGCATGCCTCGCACTGGATGTCTCTTCCACAGGAGCCGCGGAGGGTTTCGGGATTTTGGAACTATGCAAGCATGACATATGGCTCTCATCTGCCACACCCCGCCCCGGTAAACCCGAGCCAGAACCTGCAGCCCTGCAAGGCTGGGATCATGCTCCTGTATGCGCATCTCAGCCGACACGGAGGTCCTCGTCATGCTTGGTCTGGGCAGGATCGGATTGCTTACCGCGGCCAACGCGGCAGGACCGCCTGCTCAACAGCTTGAGCTGCAAAGCTCTACCACAAGATAGCCCAAGGCCAAGGCCAGCAGCAATTGCAGAGCCTCGAAAGCCTGAGTTAAACACCACAAAACGCACGCGGCTCCACTCGGCAGGTGCTTTGAACTCATTCGGGTCCAGCTTGGCCTCGCACAATGACGTCCCTTGGGCCTCCAGCAAGGGGGATTCTTCCTCGTAGCTCACGCGGCACAACAGCAGGAAGCTTCACAGTGGGATGTCCGTCCATGCAACTTCACAGGTCAGTGCGTGCACTTTAGGCCTCTTCGTCTTCATCAAACCAGGCCAGCCAGCCTGAAATGCTACACGTGTGCGATCGCAAGTAAAATTGCCCCAGCAATGAAAGCCAAGCAACATGTACTCTTGTATGATGTTTTGCCCAACACGCATGGGTTCTCATGAAATCATTGTTCCCCACCCTCGGTGCAGGTGTCATTTCCTTGTCATTGGGGTGCGTCATTTGATTGTCCTGTCTCCTGTGGCTGTCATGCTTCGTCGTTTTTTGTCACCGGGGTCTGTCATTTCCTTCTTCTGTGTCTCCTGACTCCTGTGCTTAACATGTGTTTGTCATTGTTTGTAGTTTTCTTTTGTGATTTGTTGTCCTCAGTCTTCCCAATGATTTCGATAATGACGGCAAAGTGACTGCCAATCTCCGGCATGCACCCCAGCTGAGAATCACGCAGCTTTTGCACGTGTCGACTTTGTCCTGGCTCCGCATGCAATCAATCAAACAAACTTGCAACATCTGGATTTAAACCAGTATTGGCGCCACTTTGCCGAACTGCGTGCTACCGGTGTGACTTAAGGGCCCTACGGCGGCGGCACAAATTGCGTGGGGATTTGATCTTGATGATGCCCTTGTCGCTCACCCACTCTCTCTCTCCCTTTCTCACACGGAAGCCTCAACCCCCGTGCAGGCAGATCCAGAGCTCGCTTGTTTTGCACCCTCGCGGCCAGCGATGGATCGTCTGTGCTCGGGATGGCTCTGTTCCTCGGAAGGTCACAGAAGACGATAGCTATTTAGCTATGGGCAATGCTTTCTAAAGCATGTGCTCACACTTGAGCCAAAGTTGCGTGGGCGGAAAGCATACAGTAAGGTTCGGCATTGCGGCGTGCGTAGCACTTCCACAAGCCTAAACCTAGTACACTAGCTAGCGTATCCTCCCGCCACCTCCCTCTACACCTCCGGGGAGTACGTAGCAAGCCTAGCTTAAGCTAGCTGGCTTCACGCAGTAGCACGGACAACACGAACTTCTCTCTTTTTAGCGTTGTGGCGAAGTCCCGCGTTAGCCCGGAGAAGAACTCTAGCCTTCGGCTAGCTAATCTCCAGGGTGGGTTGGGTGGGCACTCGAAATTTGCCCCCCAATAGCTGGGGGCCTTTCAGCACAATGGCCACTGAGTAGCACTGCTTCACCGGCCATGTGCAGACACTCTAGCAAACAGACAAGCTTCGTTCTGTTTAGCTTCAGAGGAAAACCCCTTCGACGTTTTCTAGCGAAACACCTTCGATGTTTCCCAAGGGGATACTGGCGCTAGCATACACTGTCGTACCTCGTCCCTCGGCACGAGTGCGTACACTAGCTAGCGTATCCTCCCGCCACCTCCCTCTACACCTCCGGGGAGTACGTAGCAAGCCTAGCTTAAGCTAGCTGGCTTCACGCAGTAGCACGGACAACACGAACTTCTCTCTTTTTAGCGTTGTGGCGAAGTCCCGCGTTAGCCCGGAGAAGAACTCTAGCCTTTGGCTAGCTAATCTCCTGCGCAGCCGTAGGGCTACCAGGGACCTAGCTTACGGGCCTTCTTAGCGAACCTCGGAGCCTTAGGCTCTCCGGTCCTTTTCCTCACTCCTAGCTCTTGGAAGTAGCTAGCCGAGTGTTCGAGGAGACGGCCCAGCACGCGCCACTCTAGCTTCTCCCCCTCCAGGTTCACCCTGAAGTCCGGGGAGAAACTAGCGAAGTTCTCGTTCGTGAGATCGTCCGCTAGCTGGTTCAGATCCCTGCGGATCCACTGTAGCTGAAGCTCACAGTTCTTAGCGGAGAGTTCCTCTGCTAGCTCCATCAACACCAAGGTCGATGGGAACTTCGTCGTCATAGCCTTCTTCAGTAGCGCTTCGTTGGACTGGTTGTCAGTGTAGCCCCGGATGGCCACCTTGGAGGTCTTCTTAGCCTCCCCTTCCGGGACCCAAAGCCTCACACCCACCAGAGTAGCCAGTAGCTCCAACGCGGCTATGACCTTGTTCGGGTCTCCTTTAGCGAAGGCCCAGGGGGCCCATTCCTTCTTCACCTCTAGCGAGAACCAGGGACCGTGGCAGCCGTCCACTAGCTCGAGGAAGCCCCCAATCCAGGCACGTCCATTCTCGGCTTTAGCGTCGGTGTAGAAGGAGAGCGGTGCCGCCCCGTCCAATAGCGAGGCCGGCTTCTGGAGACGCCCCCCGCTTCCAGGCGGTCTGCTAGCCAGCCACAGAGGACGCGAATCATCGTGGGTAGCGTGAGGAGCCCCAGCTTCCCCTGAACGGCCGAAGACCAGGCGTGAGGAAGGGGCGCTCCCAGTCTAGCGCCATGGAAGCGAACCCCAGGCGCCCTAGCCCTTGTGCGAAGGGCCGAGCCTCACACTTCCCATCTCGGACTAGCTTCCGTAGCCATTCCACTAGCCAGTCGGTTCTCTTCTGAGACAGGCCTAGCCTCCACATAAAGTACTCGGTTTCCATGCCTAGCCACTCCACCCGAAATCCCCCCCTCGTCTTGGCCCACTTGAAGGGGTACCCAAGACTAGCGAGGAAGAGATAGCTTAGCGGGATCCCCATGCGTCCTCTAGCCCCTCGGCCCAAGGACTCGAGGTCGTCGGCATAGAGAAGCATGTCTAGCGGGAACGATGGCCCTAGCAGGTGGTAGGTGAGTCGAAGCCCACACGCCGCTATGCGGGTCCACCAGTAGCTCGCACATGATAGCCCGAAGGTCCCCACCAGATTAACGTAAACCGTCTGGCTGTCGGGGTCCCCCGGTGTAGCTTCCTCGATGTCGATCTGACACCCTAGGTAGCCATGCTCTCCTTCGGCATGTTTGTAGCGTCGGTGAGCTTTAGCGATGTCGCCCACCACGGAGAAGGCCACCTCGTTAGCGTCGATGTGCTCCCGAAGTAGCTGCTTCTTCTCCCTAGCTCCTGGGGCCCGGATCTTGTCCCTGCACTTAATGCGATGGTTGACCCGGACCCCGTGGGTAGCATCGTGGATCATCCTCTTCTTTCCACTAGCTTCGTCCTCGACGATGACAGCTAGCGCGGCGATGGCTCGATGCTCGCCATAGCGGGCTTTGAACTCGCCTAGCGTCATCTTGACCATGAGGCCCTCCGCCACGTCCCCTTCGAACTTCTCCCTAGCGAACTCGCGGTACTCCTCCACCGAGGAGTAGTTCGGGACCCAGGCTAGCGCCGCCTCCCAAGGGGCGTTCTCCAAGGGCCACTTTAGCTGTTCCTCGAAGACGTGGGGAGTGCGTGGTAGCGGGTCCCTCACCCCCACCGGTAGCCCCTCCTCGGCCTGGAGGAGGAAGTCCCTGTCGGGATCGCCGGCCGCGGTCAGTAGCGCCCGGATGAGGCGGAGGTATAGCGGCTGTCCCGGGGCCACCTTTAGCAGCTCCGGGTCTCCCAGGTCATTAGCTTCCAGCCACTCTTTCCAGATCAAGCGTAGCTGCTCCTGGAGATCTTCGGAGCTAGCTAGGGCACAGCCCGTGGCCCCCCCGGCAGCCATGCGGAAGGCTTCCTTCTCTAGCTCCGCTTCCGAACCTATCTTAGCGAGGATCACCTCCATCATTTTCTCCCGTAGCCAGTCCCAGTTGGGACCTTCGGCGTA
>CAJNDT010001981.1:0-38654 GCA_905221615.1 Symbiodinium sp. CCMP2592
CTACTACTACTACTACTACTACTACTACTACTACTACTACTACTACTACTACTACTACTACTACTACTACTACTACTAGTACTAAGCTTAAATTGGTCTCGGGCGCGGAAGCTTGCGGGAAAGGCATTTCGGGAGGGGCCTGGCCGTGCGGCGAGCTACTACTATTACTACTACTGCTGCTACTACTACTACTACTACTACTACTACTACTAGTACTACTACTACTACTACTACTACTACTACTACTACTACTACTACTACTACTACTACTACTACTACTACTACTACTACTACTACTACTACTACTACTACTACGTTTTCTGGTTCCAGTGTTTTGCTTTCCTGCTCGTGCGTGTGTGTCGGCTGAATGCCAGGCTCACTAGATGTTGGCAATGCCGTACGTGTGGGGATGTTCCCGCAATTCTTGCAGGAAAGCGCTCCTGCTGACGATCGTGGGGCCGGCTTTGAGTGAGTCGAGCTTGGTGTACTCGCCGTTGAAGCATCTGTACGCAATCCAGTGCTGGTTGTCCTGGTTTTGTAGGGCTCCCACGTAGTTAGTCAAGTCTTCTGGTGCTGTTAGTGGCCTGAGGTCGAGCCGCCAGGTCACTCGGTCGTGCTGGCTCATGGCCTTCGTATTGAGTGCCGTGCTGAGGACCTCGGACGAGAACCAGCCGTTGCCGGACATGTGGTCCTCGGTGCAGTCTTGCAGTTCCGGGTTCTCGAGCAGAAACTGATTGGCGGCGTAGACGAGGTCTGCCTCTCCGAAGATGTCGTCACCTAGAGCGTTGTTGAGTGCGTGCAATCCGCACAGAGCTCGTTGCTGTTTTTGGAAAATTATTGCTGAGCTTCTCGTGGTTGTCGCCGTGGCAGTTCGGGTTTTGGCTCGTTGCGTTGGTCGTGAGACGGGTTGGCTGGCCTGCTTGTCGCAGCAACTTGTTCTGCCGGGCTTGAGAGCTGGAGAGCTGGGGGCGGGCCGGATTTCTTCTGTAGTTTTGCAGGCTTTTTCCTGTGCGCGAAGAGGTCAGTGGTCAAGATGTCTGGTTTCTGCAGCTTTGCGAGTTTGTTCTTGTAGTGGATCGGCTTTTCGTGTGCGGCGGCGAGGGTTTGCCAGAGGGCTTCGATGCCTTCATTGCTGTGTGTGGGCAGCTTGTGTTGCGCGTAATACAGTGTCGTCAGCGCCCACTCTGCGTCCTTGTTGTAAATGAGACTGTTTCGGTTGAACTTCTTCAGTGCGGCCAGAGACATTTTGGGCACGCGACTCAAGGCCGTGTACGCTTGGCCCGGGTTTTTGATGCTTTGACCCAGGTCCGCAAAGATGCCTTCGGGCAGCGTCACTGCCTGTGCTTTGTGGATGGTGCTGGCGTGGGCGAGTACGAGGGGGAACTGTCGTCTCTGGATCCACTGGGCGTTCTTCCCCCAATAGTTGGCACTTCGTCGTTCCACGGCGACGGCGGGCGTCTGGTGCAGGTGGCACCATCTCTTTCCGGCTTTGTCGAATTTGACCCAGATGGTGGTGACCTCGTCGTCTAGGCGTTCGACGGATTGGACTTCTCCGCAGGCGCCGTTGACTAGGCCGTCTCTCACGTCCCAGTTTTGTTTGTACCTCACTCGACTGCCTACCGCCACTGTGAGTAGGGATTCGAGTCCACCGGTGTCTTCTGGATCGATGTAGCTGTTGCTTGGGTCCGCGGTTTCGCCGGTTTTCGCGTACGTGTCGATGCAGGGACATTCGTAGCAGCGGGTCTGCTGTTGCTCGGTGTGGTGGGGAAATATGCGTGCGTTGGTCACGGCGACGGCCTCCCGCGTGGCGTGAAGGTGCATGGCGTTGCGAGCTGGCTGGACGCCGTTTCTGCGGCGGCTGACTCTGCTCTGGCGGATGCGGACGTCCTGCTCTGTCCACTGTCCGATGCGCAGCCTGGCCAGGAGTTCTGCCCACACGGGGTCCAGTGCGGCTCTTTGATTCCCCTGCAGTTCGAGCAATCGAAACTGGGTCCAGTGTCGCTCGCACGCGAAGATGGGCTTGCCGTGCGGCGGTGGCAATTGGTAGAGGTCTCCGAAGAGGACGAGGGGGATGCCGCCGAAGGCGGTCGCATCGTTGCCGGTGGCCAGTCGCAGGTGTCGATCGATCCTTTCGAGGGTTTCATCCGAGACGAAGCCAAACTCGTCTAGTAAGAGTACTCTCGCATGTTTCCAGAGCGTGCGCATGCTCTCGAGCTGAAAACCCCGCGGCGGTGGAATGTCCGTCGACTTGCCGTAGCTGTTGTTTGTGACTGGAAGGGACAGTGCGGTGTGGAGTGTGACGCCGTTGATGTTGAACGCCGCCACGCCTGTTGGGGCCGTGATGACCACGCCGACACCTGCTTGCCGCAGTTTGTGCGCTACTGCGCGGAGGATGACGGATTTGCCGCTGCCGCCCGGTCCGTGCACGATTAGCCTCAGCTGTTCATTGGATTTGGGTGTGGTCTTTGGCGCTTCCAAGACGAAGGAGATGATGTAGTCCATGACAGTTCTCTGGTACTCGATCTGCTTGTTGTCGGTGTCTGTTTGCAGGAGTTCGAAACATTCCTGGTAGGGAGGACAGGGGGGGCGGGGGGGGGGGGAGGGAGGGGCGGGGAGGGTGGATGGGGGAAATGTTGTCGTCTGTGTAGCTTTTACAGGGGCGATGGCGGTGCGCAAACGGACCCTGTCCTCGCCGGCTTCCACTGGGGCGAAGACGTCGCTTGCCATGCCCGAAGGTACGTTGTCCGGTGCGTCGAAATCGAAATCTCGTCCGTGTCGATTGCGGAGGCATTGCATGATTTTGATAGAGTCTTTGTACTTTTCCTGGTCGAATCTGCTCAGCGTCCAGCCGCGCAGGCTTGATCGGATGCTCGCTTTCAGGTACAT
Organism: Symbiodinium sp. CCMP2592; assembly: GCA_905221615.1. NCBI lineage: Eukaryota > Dinophyceae > Suessiales > Symbiodiniaceae > Symbiodinium > Symbiodinium sp. CCMP2592. The sequence continues at coordinate 2,887 of CAJNDT010001981.1, forward strand.
GGTCGCCTGCACACGTTGGATTTCTCGCGCTGCTCCGATGGTGTTGTCGAGCTTTGGGTAGCAAATGGAGTTCATGAAGTCCGGGTAGGCTTGGCTGTCCGAAACGATACGCGTGAATGCTCTGGTGTGGCTTCCTCGATCTTCGGGCTTCAGCCAGTCGCCTGGTGTTTTCCAGACGTGGTGGAGTAGGAGCTTTGAGAAGTAGTAGTCCTCGGTGTCGGTGTCCGGGCTGAACTGCCGGTGTCCTACGATGGCTGGTCTAGTCCTCGGCAGTGGGCATGTAGTGGCACCACGCGTTTGTCTGTGCTGGAAGCCCGCACAGTAATCGAAGAAGCTGATCTCTTTCCAGGGTCGCTGTACCATGGCTCCATCGTTTCCTTCCACGGGGATGTCCGTGATGGTGTCTGGGGTGGTGTTTTGGATGTTGGTGTATCTTTGTTGGGCGGCGGGAAGTTCGCTTGCGTGCTGGTTGGCGTATGCGTTGGGGGTTGCTATTGCCAGCCTCACGTCCTGGGGTCGAACCCAGAGCGTCCACGTCTGGGGACGGCCGACTTGGATCCAGATGTGGTTGCGGGAGAAGAGCACTACGGTGTAGCCCAGCAAGAGGTGGCAGGCCTCGAAGGTGGAAGCTGTTCGGGCCTGTGTTGCGGCGTGTGCAATTCTGTAGGTCGTCTGATGGAAGGGCCCTTCTTTCTGGGTGAACTGTTCCAGGAGGCGCTCGACTCTTCTGGCGGCGACGTGGTCTTCTTCGGATTTGAAGGTGTAGCCGAGAATGTAGCGCGAGGCCATGCTGCGTTCGCATATGGGCTGCAGGTCTGTGCTGCTTTGCCATTCCAGGAGTATGTTTTTGTTGTACTGTCCCATGAGTGTTCCGGTGCCGTTGAGGGGGTCGGGTTGTTGCTTCGTGCCCGGATGCCGTCGGACGGCGATGCTGGGTTTCACGCGTCGAGTCCACTGCTCCTTGGCGGTGCGTGTTCGTGCTCTCGGCTCCGGTGCATGAGGATAGCCGAATCTGCAGTACTGGCGGTTGCCTGCATGTCGTCGGCAGTACTGGTTGCAGTGGTGCGCTTGGAGGCTTGCCAGGCTGCTGAGGCACTTGTAGTCGGCTCGGTCCGGCCTGCGTCGCAGGTGCACGTTTTTCCAGCGTTCCGGGGTCGTGGTGCAGATGAACTTGTCCGTGAGGTCTTCTACGGTGCGTGGCTGGATCTTGCGTGCGACCTCGTCGTCGGTGAGGTGCTCCGCGTCGTCTGCTGAGAGCTCTGTCGGCGGAAGGCTGGGCTGGACCTTTTCTCGTGTCCAGAGGAGTATGTGCACGTGAGGGTAACCTCTTTTCTGCCATTCCACCCTTACCACGTAGTCCTGCACGTGGAAGGGCGGTGCCCACTTGTGGCGTTGCGGCCGGCTCCTTGTTTGGCGTGTGTCCTCTTGGGTTCTGGGGGCGGCGGCTTCGTCGGAGTCCTCCTTCTCGGAGCTGTGGCTTGACCCGTGGTCGTCCTTCTCGGATTCTGCTTCGTCGGTGTCGGTGTCTTCTGTGGCTTCGGGTGACGCTGGGCCGAGCCATCGCAGGAAGCGCTTGACGTGTTGGAAGAACTGTCTGGCGACGATGGCCGGCATGCTGTTGCAGAGCTCGTTGGCGGTGTAGGCTCTTGTCTCTTCTTCGTCGTCTTGCTCCTTGCTTCTCTTGCGAGCTGGCCTTGCGCTCGTGTCAGATGCTGTTTCTGTGGTTCCGGGCTTCGGCATGTCTTTCGCGTGTTGGCTGGGGCTTGCGTCTGCATGCCACTTGTGGTTGGGGTCCTCCATGTACTTTGCGTAGATCCAGGCCGCTAGGGTTCGTCTCGATTTTGTGTCTAAGGGCTGCTTATGTAGGTGTTCGGCTCTCAACAGCTTTGCGTATATGCACGCGACGAGGATGTGCCCTTGCCTGGCGTGGCACGTGAGTGTCAGGAACCACTGCGGCGCGCCCAGTTGTTCGAACATGCTGAGGGCGACTCCCTTCTTTGCGAAGACGTACGGCTGCGTGCCGGGAACATCGCGGAGCGTCGTGTAGACCTGCCTACGAAGTGCTTCTGTGGGTTGTGCAGCAGCGCTTGGCTTCTGCTGAGCGATGCGTACGCTGGTGTTGCTGCTGATTCGTTTTTTGAGCCACGTCTCGAGCAAGAAGTAGATGTAGTCCGGACAGTTTTCGAAGCGCGGGTCCGCGCCGAGCAGACGCTGGCGCGTGTAGTCCGCGTATTTCATGTCTGGGTTGTAGCCGTACTCGCCGGTGGGGAAGAGGTGCGGAAACACTTTGACGTCGGCATCGGTCATGAGGTTTGCCATTAGTTTGTGTTGCCCCAAGTCGTGGGTGTCGGCAAAAGGTGCCGTCGGTGCTTCTGGGAACGTGTACTCGATGTTCGCGATGCTGGGTGCGCCCTGGTCGTTGTTGTCCTGTTCCGGGTTCACTGGCCTGGCATGGCTTTCGCTTCTGTTTCTGTCGGCTTCTGCGTCGCTCTCGCTTGAGGAAAGGTGGATGTGGGCGCTCCTAGTCATCTCGTTCTTTGGTGTGTCGTGTGTTGCTCCGTTCGCGGCGGTGTTTCGGCTCTGCCGCCGGAGCTCGAGTTTCTTTCGCTTGTGGCTGGTGCGCGTGTACTGGTACTTCTGCTGGAGGCGTTGTAGGGCGGTGTGTATTTCGGGTGCTTTGTAGAGTCTATGGTCCCTGTGCAATTGCTCAAGCGCTCGGTAGAGGTACTTGACTCTGGCGTGGCTTGTGAACTCTCCGCTCGGGGAGTGTACGTAAACGTTCCCGTGTCTGTCCAGTCGACAGTTTTCGAGGACGCTGGACAGGCGGGGTTGTTTTAGAGGTGTGATGTACATGCGACCCCATTGTCCACGGGGTCCGCCGGACGGCATGTCGATGAGAAACTGGGAGACTTGCGCGATTGCAAGCAGTCGTTGTTCCATGTAGTTGAGTTGCTGCAGAACTTTGGATTGTCGCGGCACTTCTGGGAGGATTGCCGAGGTGTTTTCGCGACATTTTTTGCAAAGGGCTGTCTGCATGCTGGGGGTCGAGTCCGCTCGGGACTTGCGCATGTACCGGAGAGGGGTGAGCATGTGGCACTTCGGGCAGACTTCGGAAAGGCCGTAGCGTCGCCATTTGCTGATGATGCCTCTGGGGCTGCTGTAGACTCGCTGGCGGAATTTTAGGCGGCTGCGGAGTGCGCAGTTCTGAAAGTCTTCGTTTAGCAGTATGCCCGTTTCGAGCTGTCCTCTCGGGAGGCGTCTGATTGCATTCTTCATGCTCGTGTCGTTCATTTGCTCCACGGCAGGTGTGTTTGGTTTGACCGGCGGGTTGTTATCCAGTGGCAGCGGACCTTGGCTGTTGTTGCTGACTGAAACCGCACCATGTGACCACTAGCTGTCTTACAATTGTTCCTTCTCGTTCGCTAGGGCTCCCGGCCGCGTTTGCCGTATCCTTTGCTGCATCTTTCATCCTCTGTACATTTCGGTACATATGGCGCGGTTCTAGTTTGCAGCTGTGGTTCCGGACCTGATGGCGGCGGGCTGCGTTGCATGGGCGGCTGCGTTGACAATTAGCCGTTTGCGTGCTCGTCCTAGCTTGCTTGTCCGAGTTTCGAGCCGCGCTTGCCGTAGCCTTTGCTGGATCTTTCCTCTTGCGTACATTTCGCTACATATGGCGCAGTTGGTTCCGGACCTGATGGCGGCGGGCTGCGTTGCATGGGCGGCTGCGTTGACAATTAGCCGTTTGAGTGCTCGTCCTAGCTTGCTTGTCCGAGTTTCGGGCCGCGCTTGCCGTAGCCTTTGCTGGATCTTTCCTCTTCGGTACATTTCGGTACATATGGCGCGGTTATAGTTTGCAGCTGTGGTTCCGGACCTGATGGCGGCGGGCTGCGTTGCATGGGCGGCTGCGTTGACAATTAGCCGTTTGCGTGCTCGTCCTAGCTTGCTTGTCCTGAGTTTCGGGCCGCGCTTGCCGTAGCCTTTGCTGGATCTTTCCTCTTGCGTACATTTCGGTACATATGGTGCAGTTGGTGCCGGACCTGATGGCGGCGGGCTGCGTTGCATGGGCGGCTGCGTTGACAATTAGCCGTTTGAGTGCTCGTCCTAGCTTGCTTGTCCGAGTTTCGGGCCGCGCTTGCCGTAGCCTTTGCTGGATCTTTCCTCTTGCGTACATTTCGGTACATATGGCGCGGTTATAGTTTGCAGCTGTGGTTCCGGACCTGATGGCGGCGGGCTGCGTTGCATGGGCGGCTGCGTTGACAGTTAGCCGTTTGAGTGCTCGTCCTAGCTTGCTTGTCCTGAGTTTCGGGCCGCGCTTGCCGTAGCCTTTGCTGGATCTTTCCTCTTGCGTACATTTCGGTACATATGGTGCAGTTGGTGCCGGACCTGATGGCGGCGGGCTGCGTTGCATGGGCGGCTGCGTTGACAATTAGCCGTTTGACTGCTCGTCCTGAGTTTCGGGCCGCGCTTGCCGTAGCCCCTGCTGGATCTTTCTTCTTCAGTGTGTTGCGCTTGGCGAGTGGGCCGGTTCAGGGCTGGGACTGGACCTCATGGCAGGCTGTTTTTCTTTGGGAGCTGCGTTGATGACAATCTGTTGTCTTACGTACTTACTCAAGTGATTTGCTCGGGCTTCTGGCCGCGCGTGCCGTATCCGTAGCTGGCTCGTGCTTCTTGGCTGCATTCGGTTTGTCGTGTGTTTTTGGGGAGTGGTCCGCGTCGGTTTGCACCGAGCTCGATTCGTTCGCCTCTGGCTTTCTCTGCTTTAGATTCTCGTGCCGCTCGCTGCGCGATGTCGGGCACGGGCCCTCGTCTGCCGAATCCCTTGGCCAGTCTTGTGTCTTGGTCCCATTTTGGCCTGGGTTTGTCGTGTTTCCGGCCCCTCTGCGTGTCGTCAGTCTCCATGTTAACTGCGGTGTTGCGCACCTCTTCCGCAGACGCGTGTGCTGGCGCTGGACGTGAGGACGCCGACGTGTGAGTCTTCTGGCGTTTTCTGGTGTTCGTTGTGGGGCGGTCCGTTGATCTCTTGTCGGAGACGAAGGGCCGGGAGCCGATGATCGGTGGCGGACTGCAGTCGCCGCGAGCTGAGGTGGGAGCTTCTTCTTCAGAGCCGCTCCTTAGTGTGTTGCTGCAACGAGAACGTGATGAGTCCTCGTGCTATTGGCCTCGTGACGGACCTCACAAAGACACGTTTTGTCGAGGTGCGCAATGATCTCCTGTACTGAGTTGCGAGTCTGGTTCCAGGGAAGGTTTCGACGCTTGGGTGCCATGGCTGCGGTTGCTGATTAGTTAGGTTCTTGTGGAGTTCTTTTGGTTTGCGTTGTGATGTGCTGTCGACTCTTCGTGGCGACGGAGGGAGTGGTTCTTCTGATTGGTTCACGCCTGCGTGCACTTGCGGTGCTAGGAGTCAAGCTGCGTTCTCTTCGGCCTCCCTTTTTGTTGTTTCGGTTTGGCGCATCACACGCGGCTTTTGTTGTCTCTTTAAATAGTGCATTACGTTCCGTGGGTTGCATACGTGTGCTGGTGGACTGTTGTCGATGTCGTGGTCGTTGTTGTTCTTTTTGTTGGCAGTGCGGATGGAGCAGGGGTGACGGTCAGATGTCTTGTGGCGGTTCTTCGTGTGCTACGTTGGAGGTCTCGGCCATTGTTGTGTGCGCATGGTTGAGGACTGTGCAGTCTTTTCTTTGTTGTAGGATTTGAAGGGTTTCCTCTTCAAGCGTGGGCACGACGTCGATCCATGGTTTCTCGCCGTTGTCCGGGTGAGTGCCGACGATGTACATTTCGCGGACAGTCTGTCCGTATTCTGTTGCGAGAATGTGCCGGTACAGGTTGAGCTGGAGTCGGTAGTGTGAGACGGGGCAGTCCGGCATGTGTTGAATGGGCGGCAGCATCTGTTTGCCGTAGTTCCGGTGTTTGTGTTTGAGTTGGCTGGTTCGTTTCCAGTCGATGATGATCTTGTCGCCGTTGGGATGTTCCGCAACGAAGTCTATGGTGCCCGCGAGTGCATGTTTTTCGCTGTAGATCTTCCATTCGGTTCGATATGTTTTCGTATTGTTTATGTGGTCCAAGAAGCGCACCAGCAGTTGGATTTCCGGCGTCAGCTGCGCGACGATTCCGCCGTTGAGAAGCTGTTCGAAGTGTGCGTGCATCTCAGTGCCTGCTTCGGACGTTTCTCTTGCCTTGGTGTTCCACTTGCGTTTGATGGCCTCGTCGTCCAAGGTCATTCGCTGACAAAAGGCGTCGAGTTCTGGGTGTTCGTGTCGCAAGCGACTTAAATGAAGGCAGATCTGGTCCAGATGTGTTGCGGGCTGCTGAAGCAGGTGCTTAAGGTTGTGTGGCGTCTTCTGGAAGGAGCGACAAGTCCGCTTGGTTTATTGTCTGCAGTGCGTGTAGATCGACATAGTCCGGGCGGGGCCACCTGGTGCTGGATCGCATGGTGTCGATGGTGCGCTGCGGTTGGAAAAGCTCTGTAAATTGGTGTATTAATTGGGTGACTGATGTAGGTACTGGGGTACCTTTCCAGAAGTACTTGTGGCTGGATGTGTCAAAGGTGAGGTGCTGGTCCTTTTCGTGTGGGTTGATGTGTTGGAGGTGATCCGTTTCATCTGGTGGATGTGCTGGCTGCTGTATGTGCGTGGCTTTAGTGTCCTTGCACCGGCGCTGCACATGTTCGCCATGGATGCGTCTCCTTTTTTATGTCTCAGTGTGTCGTGGAGGATGTTGTCGGCTTGGAGTGAAGACAGGGAAACGGTTTCTGGATCGTCGTTGAATGCCATGGCTCCTGTGTTTCTGTACGCGTGTGTTGATTATGTGCATCTGTGGTGTTCATTGATCATGCATGCATTGCCTCTTGATCGAAGTCATGTTTAATGCTGGTTCCACTTGATCGTCTGTCGCCGGCGGAGTTGGTGTTCGGCTTGCAGCGTTGTCGTTTTGTAGATGTTTTGCAGCGCAGTCGGCTGGAGCTTAGGGTTGGTTTTTTTGTGCGCATCGGGAGGGTGTAGGTGTATGTATGTATATGTTTGTATGTATGCAGGCATGTATGTATGTATGTATGTATGTATGTATGCTATGTATGTATCTATCTATGTATGTATGTATGTATATATGTATGTATGTATGTATGTATGTATTTATGTATGTATGTATGTCTGTCTGTATGTATGTGTGTATGTATGTATGTGTGTATGTCTGTATGTATGTATGTATGTATCTATGTATGTATGTATGTATGTACGTATGTATGTATCTATGTATCTATGTATCTATGTATGTATGTATGTATGTCTGTATGTATGTATATATGCTTGTTCATGTCGGTGCTCTTTGCTTCAAGATTCGGTTCTTCCGTTGGCGTATATTTTGGCGACCTCGTTGGAATCGTCGTCGGAGATGCCATTAGTCATGAGTGCACGCTGTCCGTGAAGAGTTGTCGCGCGAGACGGCGTGTGTGGTTCCCAGGAGAGTATGTGTTCTGAAGGGGAGCCCCTGCCTTGCCACTCTGTGCAGGGGACGGGAGCTCTCGTATGGAATGATGGTGGCGGTCGGTTTGGTGCTTGTTTTGGCTGATTCGGCTGAATGGGGATTGGTGTTGTGGACGGTTTCAGTGCCGTGGTCGTGCTTATGCAGTGGTCGTCGGAGTTGATGCCTGCTTGCTGTCTGTGAGTGAGGTTTCTTGTATCGGGGTTGTTTTGTGTTCCAGTACGTCGCCGTTGGCGGGTATGTCGATGTTCATGTGTAGTAGCAGCTCTTGTTGTTCGTGTCGGCGCTGTTGCTGGTTGGACCGCTGACTTGTCTGCACGACAATGAAGCGACATGGCTTATAGCGAGTTAAGATTGAGTGGCTGTTGCTCGTCTAGTGCTGCCTGGAAATGGAAATGGCGTGGATGGTAGTCGAGCACCTAGCTTGAGCCCAAGTTTATCTGCCAGGAAGGTTGTTATGCTTTGGCTTGTGCAGCTGTTATTCGCGCAGATTTTGTTTGTGCCTTTTGGTTGCTGCTTTAGGTGCTGCGAGGGGACCGACGGGGTCCGGCATTGGGCTTTGAGAGGCTTGCGCGAAAGACCGGCTTATGGTTCCTGTTGTTGCTCTGAGAGATCTTTGCTTGCAGTTGCAGCCTGCGTCTGTGCTTGGCGTTCGTGGAGATATTGGTAGAGATGGAGTGTTTCCAGGGCGGGCATCAGCATCTCCAAGGCCCACGGATATTCATCTAGCTGGTGGATTCTCTCGCGAGATGCGTTGCTCCTGACGCCGCTTGCGTTTGCCCTCGCATCGAGCAAGAGCTTCACTGTGTCGGGGTTGTCGCTCCACATTGCCAGTTGCAGCGGTTCCGGAAGGAGTCGCACAGCTGCTTCTGATTGGAGCTCGCAGAGGTTTGAAAGGAGCCTGTGGAGGATCGAGTCGTGACCCTTGAAGGCTGCTGCACAAAGAGCCGTTCCCCCGTGTAAGGCATGTTTCTCGATGTTGGCTTTCTGTTCCAGCAGGAATTCTACAGCTTCGGTTCTCCCGTGCCAAGCTGCGTGCCAGAGCGCCGTGGCCTCTAACTGGCTGTCTACGTGGACTGATGAGCTGAGCAAAAGTTTAAGGCCGGAAATGCAGTTGGCGCTGGCGGATGCACAGAGAGCGGTTGTCTCGTAGTCGTACTCGTTGCGGGGCGCGTGCCGGGTGTGCACGTCCGAGCGCGCTAGCAGAAGGGTGCTTGCAATTTCTTCGTCGTTATTTTGGCAGGCGATGCTGAAGGGTGTCCGGCCTTGGACGTTGCACTGATTCGGGTCGGCTCTTGCCTCTAGCACCATTTGTGTGAGGGTGTGGTAGCCGCCAGCAACTGCTTCGAGTAGGGCGCTGCGTCCACGACGGTCTGTTGCGTCCGGGTCTGCTTGGTGTTGCAGCAACATGCGTGCGGCTTCCTGTGCGTCTTGCGTTGCTGCGTGCCAGAGTGCCCGATCGTTGCCGTGGCGGTTCACGTCTGCATGGGCTTGGAAGAGGAGTTCCAGGATGTCCGTGTTATCTGCACTTGCGGCTGCTTGGAGAGCGGTGATTGCGCCGTTTGCGGTGTCGACTTTGGTTCCGCCGGGCATGGACGCGTTGACGTCCTGTGGTTTGCACAGGAGTTCTTCCACTTCGGATTCGGAATCTTCGAAGCTGGCATCAATGAGCTGACGGATGTTTTCCGTGGAAGTGGGGATGTAGTTCAATAGCACGACCTGCAGGCGGGAGGATTTTCGGATCTTGTCCTGGTCCTCGAGGAGGCGTGTGTCCTGGAGGATTTTCTGTCGGAATCGGCAGACTCCCAGGTCTGGAGCTAGTCTGGTTTTGAGCTGTCGCACGGTTATGGCTTCGTCTAGGTGGAGGTCGGCTACGAGGTTGCCTGCGGTGGAGTAGACATGTACTTGGATGGTTTCGATCTTCTGGGTGCTCGGTCGTTTCATTTTGGCTCTCTGGCGGGGGCGGTGGTTGTGCGACCTGATAGTAGTACGAACCGGAGTTCGTGGGGCTCGGGCCATTGATACTGTTGCGGCTGACGTGATGTTGGACATGTGTGTCGTGATGTTTCTGGCTGCGCTTGGTCCTGTGCATGTTTGCTGCTCGGGGCGGGTCGGTTGCATTTGGCTGGCTTGCTCTTTTTTTGTTGACGTGCGTGACATCGGCGTCGCTCGGGTTCGTTTTTGATTGCGGGCCTGCACTTGTTGCTCTCGTGCTGTACAGGCGTTGGCGGGCAGTCTGGACGGTGGTGGTCGGGGCGGTGTTTCACAACTCCTGCAGCAATGGCGGTGGTTTTCTTGTTGGGAGCGTCTACTTTCGCGTTTTGGTCACTGCTTTGCTGTGTTTTTGTTGTTTCGTTTTGTGCGCAGCTGTGGGATCGGGTTCTGTTCGGTTTGGGCCTGTGTCTGCTTTCTCCCGTCGTGTCTTGTCTTCCTGATTTTCCGGCCTCGGGATTGCATGGCTCGAGTGTCACTTGGGGTGTTGGTTCTGCTGCTCTGCTGCAGTGTCGCTTCTCGCGTCAACCGAAATTTTTGCACAGCTTGGCAATGTCGCCGTCGTCTCCGCAAGATCCCTCGAGGGGGTGTTGCTGACTCGACGTGCGCGTGTTATGACAGTCCTCGTTGTGTGGGTTGGCGTTCGTGTCGGTCGGGCCTCTGACTTCTTTTTTTGCATGGCAATGAAGCGACATCGATCTGCATGGTTGATTTGCTATTACTCTTCCAGTGCTTTACCTGGAAGTAGGAATGGAGTGCATGGAAGTCGTGGACGTAGCTCGAGCCCAAGTACAACCAAAAGGAAGGTTGGCATGCTTGGTCTCGTGCACTTGTTTCTCCCGCAGATTTGTTTGTGTTTTCTTTTTGATGCTTTAGGTGCTGCGACGGGATCGTTAGGCTCCGGATTCGGGCTTGGAGAGGCTAGAAAGAGAGACCGGCCTATGGTTCCTGTTCCTGGCCTGAGAGATTTCTGCTTGCAGTTGCAGCCTGCGCTTGTGTTTGGCGTTCTTGCAGATACTGGTAAAGACGGAGTCTGTCCAGGGTGGGTGTCCGCACCTCTACAGTCGACTGGTATAGCTGTAGCTGGTGCATTCTACCGACGGATGTGTTGTTCTTCACGCCAGTCGCGTTCGCCTTCGCATCGAGCAAGAGTTTGACGGTGTCGGGGTTGTCGCTCCACATCGCAAGTTGTAGCGGTTCTTGAAAGAGTCGCACAGCTGCTTCTGATTCCACGTCGCAGAGGTTCGCAATGAGCTTGCGGAGGATCGAGTCGTGACCCTGGAAAGCTGCTGCGCAAAGAGCCGTTCCCCCGTGCAAGGCATGCTTCTCGGTGTCAGCTCTCTGTTCGAGCAGGAACTCCACGGCTTCGGTTCTCCCGTGCCAAGCTGCGTACCAGAGCGCCGTGGCATTCAACTGGCCGTCTACGTGGACCGATGAGCCGAGCAGGAGTTTAATGCCGGAAATGCAGTTGGTGCTGGCGCATGCGCAGAGAGCGGTTGTCTCGTAGTCGTACTCGTTGCGGGGCTCGTGTCGGGTGTGCACGTCCGAGCGCGCCATCAGCAGGGTGGTTGCCATTTTTTCGTCGTTATTGTGGCAAGCGACGTTGAAGGGCGTCCGGCCTTGGTCGTTGCGTTGATTCGGGTCGGCTCTTGCCTCTAGCACCAATTGCGTGAGGCTGTGGAAGCCACCAGCGACGGCTTCGAGTAACGCTGCGTCCACGAAGGTCTGTTGCGTCCGGGTCTGCTCGGTGTTGCAGCAGCATGCGCGTGGCTTCCTTTGCGTTTTGGGCTGCTGCGTGCCAGAGTGCCCGATCGTTGCCGTTGCGGTTCACGTCCGCATGGGCCTGGAAGAGGAGTTTCAGGATGTCCGTATTGTTTGCACTCGCGGCTGCTTGGAGAGCGGTGGTTGCGCCGTTTGCGTTGTTGACTTTGGCCCCTCGGGGCATGGACGCGTTGACGTCCTGTGGTTTGCACAGGAGTTCTTCCACTTCGGATTCGGAGTCTTCGAAGCTGGCATCAATGAGCCGGCGGATGTTTTTCGCGGAGGTGGGGATGTAGTTCAATAGCACGACCTGCAGGTGGGTGGATTTTCGGATCTCGTCGTCGTCGTCGAGGAGGCGCGTGTTTCGGAGGATCTTCTGTCGGAATCGGGAGACTCCCAGGTCCGGAGCTAGTCTGGCTATGAGCTTTCGTATGGTGGTGGCTTCGTGCAGGCGAAGGTCCGCTACGAGGTTTCCTGCGCCGGTGTAGACTTGTACCCGGATCTTTTCGTTCTTGTGGGTGCTTGGTCGTTTCATGATAGCTTTGAGGTGGCGAGCAACAGTACCGGTCGAATTGGCGGGGTTCGAGCCCTGCACACTGTCGCGATTGGTCTGATGTTTTGATATTCACGGCATGGGGTTTTGGCTGTCCTTGGTGCCGTGTCTGGTTACTGACTCTTTGCTCGGGGTTGATTGCACTGGGACAGCACCTTTTTTTCTGGATGCACGTGACATCTGCGTTGTGTCGGGCTGGGTCCTTTTGAGATCTTGTTGGTGGTCTAACATGCTAGTAGTTGCTGCTAACATGCCTTGGTGGGCAGACTGAACGGTCGTAGTCGGGGCGGTGTGTCTCAGCATGTAGTAGTATTGGCGGTGGCGATCTGGCTGGGAGCGGCTGCTTTGGCGTTCGGAGCACTTTGGTGCTGCGAGTTTTCTGGCGGTGGCATGCAGCTGTCAAGATCGGGTTCCTGATCGGTTTTGTCCCGTCTCTTTCTCTTTTCGTGTCTTTTCGGCGGCGGGTCCCGGGAACGGGTGCCACGAGTGTCAGTTCGGGGCGATGGCTTTGCTGCTGCGCTGTGGAGTCGCTTTTCGTGCCACCCTAGGTCTTTGCAGAGCTTGGCAATGGTGCCGTCGTCTCCGCGAAAGATCCTTCGAGGGAGTGGTCCCTTGTCACTTAGGTCCAGCTCTTTGCGGACTTGTCTTACGAGTTGTCGGCGCGGTTCCATCCGAGTTTCCTGCTCGAGCCTTTTCACGAGTTCCTGGAGTTTCGTTCTGTTGTACACGATGTTGCTGCTTGGTTGTGCTTCCTCGTTCGGGGTGCTGATCTTGTGCGGGGCAATGTCGTCCGCTTTGTCGTTGGAACTGGCTGTGGTGTCTGTGCTCTTGGGGTTCCGTTCTGCGTGTTCTGGTTGTGCTTCCGCCTGCGGGCTGTGGGTGGAATTTCGGGGGTGTTCTAGAGTCGCGGAGTGTGTGTCGTTATATAGACACGTCGAGCATCTTGCTGTGGGAAGTGGTTTGCTTTTTTTTTTTTTCACTGCCTGGGTCGCTGCGCTTGTCAGGCAGGGTTCTGTTTCGGCGTCTGGCGTCATGTCGGAGAAGCTTTGTGAGGGTTGGGAGTCCCTGTGAGCCGGGAATGGCTGGCAAGAGTCTGTTAGTTGGGTTCCTCTGGCAAGGGCGGTCTAAGTGGTTACGATTAGGTTCTGTGCGGACTGGTTTTAGCTGCTTTCTGACGATTGAATCGTGTGTGCCGAGACTCCGCGAGGCGTTTTTCCCTGTTTTGTTGGATGGATTCGTTTTGAATCGGGCGTCGTGTACTTTGAGTTACTGCGTCGTTGCTTCGGCGTTTTCTCGGATCTGTTGTTTGCGGTCATTGGCGAGCGTGCCTGCCCAGATGATTCCTTCGTAGCCGCGGTAGTCGAACGTGATGACCAGGCCGGCGCCGTTGTGCGGGTAGTAGTTGCGTGTGGGTGCTTGGGGAATGTAGAAGTAGCGAGTGAAAGCTTCTCGCAAGAAGTCACTGAGCTGGATGCCTTCTTCCCGTACTGTCCAAGCGTTTAAGATGAGGATCGATTCTGAGGGCGAGAAACCGCCTATGCCGATCTCCTCGAGCCACTCGTGAAGGTTCTCCTGGTTGCCCGAGTGCCAGGGTTCGGTATCGCAGCCACCACAGGTGGAGTAGTACTTCTTCTTGCTTTCGACTAACACGGTTGTTGGCGTTAGAAAACCAGGTAGCCTGAGTGGAATGGGCGTATGCAGCGGGGCGAGTGATGCCCGTACATGGCCTGCCAGTGTGCGGATCTTGTCACAGCGGTGCTGGAACTCGATCTGGAAGCTGTTGCAGGATGACAAGGTTGGGACTTGTTCGGGGAATGCGAGATAGTTGAGGATTTTGCTTGCACACTGCAGAGGGAGGTTCTGCAGGTACATGTAGCGCGGGGGCATGGCCGGATGTTTCGTGGCGTGTTTTGTTCGTTGGATCCTCTAGTACTCTTGGTTTCATCGAGGAAACAGCGACAGGTCCATTGTGGTGTGCTTTATATGCGCCCGGTTGTCAGGTCTGTTTGCACATGGTTCGCGTGGATGTGTGGAAGTGCTGGTATAACCATGCATATTGGTGTGTGTGTGTGTGTGTGCGTTGATGTGTCAATGTGTGCATGTGTGTGTGTGGTCGTGGTGAGTGCTATTGTTTTTTTTGCGGACAGGTTTGTTTCCGATCCGAGTGCGGCACATTCGTGGTTGGAGCTCGGCAGGGAGTTGTTGTTGCGCGCGTGGTTGAAGTGAGCGACAGATCGCGGTTGCTGCTGCTTCCGTTTGTTTTCTGGCTCGCTTGATTACTGTGCGGTCGGGGGTTTGTTTTACTCGAGCCGTCTTGGCTGGAAAGTGCATGTTGCGAAGTTGCATGTTCACGTCCTTGCGTGAGGGGCTAGTGCTGCTTTTGCCGGTATGTGAAGCCCACAGAGTTGGCGAGATCGTCGAACTCAACGTCGTAAATCAGTTGTTGCCAAGTGGAAAATGCAAAGGGCTGGATCTTGCATCGGAAACGCAGGTTGCGCTGCCAGGCGATTAGCTTGGTATTGGGTTGTTGCTCCTGGTCTTCCTGGATGTGATGGATGGAGAGCTCGATGAAGGCTTTCACTTCTCGGTGCAGGGCGACGTCAAAGTGGAAGATGCAGTTGTGGATGAAGTGGTTGGGGAAGGTGTAGTAGGGGTCGGCATAGGTCTTGTTTTGTAGGTAGAGCTGCCAGTGCCGAACTTGCTCGTCTGCTATGATGCTGTGGGCAGTTCGATCGAACATGATCTTGACAAGGCTTTCTACTTGCGTTTGCAAGGAGTCGGGTGTCTGTATGTGAAATTGCGGAGCTGGTGGAGTGGGAATTCTGACGTCCTGGAACTGGGTGAGTCCTGAACTTTGCTGCCTTTTGTCCTTTTCGGCGGCGTGCAGTCGGGCGTTTGCTTCTCGTGTCATCGTGGAAGGCACGAGATCTCATGGGCATAATGCACCTGCGACCGCGATGCTGAGAGGTATGTGCGGCGAGATACCCCGGTCCACTTTTCTTCCTGAGCCTCTCGCTAATCGGATCCCCTGCACGGGCGAGAGTTGCAGGTTCGCTAACTCCGTGTAGAACGGATGCAGCCTTCTGCCTGATGCGATCCTTTGTTCGGGGTACTTTGTGTGCTGCTTACATCCGGAAGCGGCAACCAGGGCTTTCAAACTAGTAAGTTCATGGCTCGAAGAGGTCGTACGAGAAGCCTTGCCAGAGTACAGTGGCACGGGAAAACTGTGGTGCACGAACTGGGTGTGGCCGTAAGTGCCCTCTTGCTTGGACGCAGGCGGAGCCCGGTTGTTCTCGCAACCACACTGCGCAAACTCTCCGAGCAATCGCCCGGACAACATGTGAATGTGTAGCGGCGCTCGCCCCACTGGATGTAGGATACGACTTCCCGCTCCTGATACAGGACGACTTCAGAGCACAACCTTCTTTCAGTATGTTACCTCGCGATCTCCTCTGGGTAGAGACGATCGTAGATCCTCTCGAGTTCGCGGTTCACGGCGACCTGGTTGCTGCACTGACTTCTTGATGTCACTGCGTCTTTGCGAGAGCTGAGCCACCCGCAGCGAAGTCATCCGGTGGGGCCTCAGGATTGATTGGAACACTTTCACGAGAAGCGCGATAACAAGAACTGGTTTGTGCTTCATGGAGGTATGGGTAAGAATGTGACGTTTGTGTCCGAATGCAACACCATGTTGGCGGAGCGCAAATCTTTGCTTTGCTTGAGCCACAAAAGCTGTTGTGCCATGCACAGTTTATTTTTTGTTGCCTCGATTGCGTCTCGCGCTTCTGTGCTAAGGGCCTTGCCATGCGTTGCATTGGAGGGCCTCTGTTTGTCATGCTGCAGCACTGCATTTGCCCTAGGGCGCTCAGTGTCCGCATTCCGGTCACGGCTCCTCTTCGCCATGCACCCTTTCATCGAGTCCAACATCCCTGACGCTCAGAGCTTAAGGCGCTTGACCTCAGACGAAGCAGGTGGCTCTGACCACCTGACCTTTCAGCTGAAAGGCACTGAGATTGTTCGCCACCCAGGGACTTCGCGGAACCGGGGAGGATGAACTACCTTAGGAGTTCTGAAGTTTCCCTTGCAACCCTGGGCGTCCTCCTGCTTTTTGCTCTCCGCGCACGCACTGCTGCGGTTCAGGCTACCGGTGCTCTACTCAGAGTCCGAAGCGTAGAAGCCGGAACTGAGTGAAGCACGTGCAACAACCGAGTAGCTTGATCATTACGTCGTCTCCAGCGTACTGAGGTCTGGACAAAAGGTCGTCGTCCTCGGTGCCGCCGGAGATGACAACGAACTGCAGGTTCGTGTGCTTCCTGGCCGGAGGATTCTACTCTTTTTTTTTTGCTGATGGTTTAAGGCGCCTTAACTTGAAGGGTTGACCTGCACCGCTCGTGGCCTACCAGCTTTCGGCCGGTGGACTTGTCAACGGCGGCCATGGGGACTTCGGGCGAGACTCCTGCTTGGAAGGTCGGGTTTTTGGAGCTTTGGTGCAGTGTGCGCACCACGCAAGTTTGCCGAGGCTCGCGCCGAGCAGCTTCGCCACTTTTTCTTTGAGCTCCCAGATGCGGGCGTCCCAAAGTGCCTGTGCTAGAGTCTAATTTGCTCATGCCCTTCTGAAGTTGCGGTTCAGTTGGGCCTTCACCTTCACGGTTTCGCCGCTTAAGGTTTCCAGCACCACTTCCGTCCTGATGACATTCAGGATCGTGGGCTGGTCTGGTATAGCACTGGTGTTCTGCTGAGGCTGCTGCAGCGCGTGCCGCGGGGCATTGAACCTGCGCTTCCATACTGGCAGCCGCACCCTGGCTGGCATCCCTATTACGGCTTTGCTTGGCACAATTGTATGCGAGGTGAGTTCTTTCTCCTGTATGACGATGCTTCTTACTGTGCCGGATCTGGTCTGTGTTTTGATGCGTAGCGAATGTTTGTAGCTTCAAGACGGCTACGGCGGATGGGATAGTTGCTTCTGCTCTGCTCTGCAAGACGCTACCCTCGCCAGTCTAGAACTAGTCATATCCCTCTTCCACAGTGGTGCTCTGTGACCCATGCGTCCCCTGTGGCATTGCTAAGTTTCTTTGGGAACACGACTAACGGTTGCTAGAAAGGGCATGGGTAAGGCGGCGCCTTCTGACATCAGGCCGCCATTTTTGGCTCGATTATGGACGTGCCTGCTTCTGCACTTCACTACGCACGCTCTCATGTCGCCTTGCTGTTCAGGCTTTGCTACGTGTTGTCCTGACTCTTGCGGACACGGTGGGAACGTGCTTCCGCGATGGCACCGAAAGAGCTTGATGTTCCATCGGCTCTTCTCACCAGCTTGCGCATGGTTGTATCCTCGTTGGGACATGGTCTGGTCCTGTTTCGCCGGTAGCCTGTGGCTTATTTTCGCTTCTCTGCGCTCCTTGCCTTGGGCGATTCTGCAAGTGTGAACGCCGGATCGAGCTTTCGAACACTTCAGGTCTGCCTGAGAACGAATGTTGAACTGGACCTCTGAGTGTGAGTTTCCTCTCGGCGGCTTTCGCTCTAGCAACCGTCGATGGCGGTCAATCCCAAAGTGCTCTTCGGATATGATATCCTTAGCCGCGCCCCGGACGTCTTTGAGGACCGGATGTCTTTCCATCGACGAGTTTTTGTTGCTAGGTCCGGGGAAAAAACGACTACTTGGACGCCTTGGCTCGCGCCTCTGTTCGCCCCTGAGCCGGTGGCTTATTTCCGCTTCTCTGCCTGTGCTCCTTGTCTTAGGCGATTCTGCAAGTGTGAACGTCGGATCGAGCCTTCGAACACTTCAGGTCTCCCTGAGAACGAACCGCTGCCCGGGCACCGTTGCACTTGGCTGCTGCTGCGGTGCTTCAGCGCGATGGACGCTTGCCCAAGGCGTCGCGCCGAGCCCACCGGACACGTTAGCCCATTGGTTCCGATGTCATACCCGAGGGCGGACCCACCGACTTCGGGCGTTGGCCCCAGACTCGGCTCTACGAACTGATTTGCCGTAGCCGCGGCTCCCCATTCCCCGACCAATAGGAATGCGCGTCTTCGCAGTCGGCCGCGAAGTTCGCGTCAGGTAGGCATGAAGGCGTCTGCCTCCTCACGCCCCGAGTCGACGCAAAGGTCTCGAATTCAGAAAGTTGCGTTCTGGGAGGTTGGGCGGACGTTTCGTGCCGGGCTGTGTCTATTAGTTCAGGATTCATATTGCTGCCGAGTTCCTTGCCTTCTGCGTGGGAGATGTTGAACTGGACCTCTGTGGGCGAGTTTCCTCTCGGCGGCTTTCGCTCTAGCAACCGTCGATGGCGGTCAATCCCAAAGTGCTCTTCGGATATGATATCCTTAGCCGCGCCCCGGACGTCTTTGAGGACCGGATGTCTTTCCATCGACGAGTTCTTGTTGCTAGGTCCGGGGAAAAAATGACTACTTGGACGCCTTGGCTCGCGCCTCCGTTCGCCCCTGAACTTCCGGCTGGAAGCCAGACGCGACGAGGACAACGGCGCATGTCAATGGATCTCCCCCTTGCCTTCCCTGTCCAGATGCATTCGCCACGTGCAACGCCCACGCCACCACCGGCACATTAGCCCATCGTCCGGCTGTCATCGCTCGGAAAGCTTTAACCCCGGAGCAAGGAGCTTACCACCACAGAGCTGTTGGCCCCAACGTGGGCAAAGGCACAGGGCGCCCCACGTTCCGATCCAACCGAACGTGTTGAAGCGAGGTTGTGGCGACTTCGCTTCGTGGGTGAGGCATGTGTCATACCCGTTCGTACTGATCTCCCTTTGCAGGGCCGAGTCCCATCGGGTGACAAATCCGATGCGCGAGTTTGCATGCGTGGGTAGGACTCCGTTGGCGCGTCGCAGAGCTCCCCCTCATGATGCCTCCCCGGATTCTCCTCGGATCCGTGGGTACAGATCTCCTGAGCACGCCTCAATTCTCCGGGCGTTGTCCCCGCACAGCCGGCATCGGATGCTGTGTTTCCGTTGTGGTGTCAGGGGCTTGGAGATCTGGGATCAACCCCTGCGTCGGGTTCGGGGATGTTTGCCTTTAGCTCCGCGAGTCAAGGCACCTTCAACTTCTCGGTCAACGTTTCTTTGCTGTCTCTCTCCTGGCTTCCTTCAGATCTTGAAGCTGATTGTGTCAGAACTCGCAGCTGCGATCCGGATGGACGACAGCCATGAGACCACACCAGCTTCATTACAGCAGCTTCTCTGCCTCAAAGCCCTCCGGGCGAGTAGATGACCAATAGTTGCTCTGCAACACAGTGTCCTGAAAAAAAAGTTTCGGGCCTCGTAGCCGAAATCTGTGCGGGTGCCCCCTTGGAAAAAACCAGGTGGATGCAATAAAAAGTGCAAACCTACGTGTTCGAACGGGTTTCGAATGTGAACAACCCGAGAAAACAATCCGGGAAGACCTGGACTATATTGACGTTTGGACCTAGGTCCGACTTAGGTCGGTCTGTCTTGCGTGGGGAGGGGTGCGTTTAAATCTTCGCTTAAACGTCCTTGCGCGCTAATTGGACCTAGGTCCGACATGGGTCGGCATGTGTTGTTTGTCTTTAAAGCATGTTTTAAGGAACGTTTAATTGGACCTAGGTCCGACATGGGTCGGCGGGTGTTGCGTTTATTTCAACCATTAACTAAGGCACATTTAATTGGACCTAGGTCCGACATGGGTCGGCACGTGTTGTGTTTATTTTAGCCATTCTTTAAGGCACATTTAATTGGACCTAGGTCCGACATGGGTCGGCATGTGTTGTGTTTATTTCAACCATTAACTAAGGCACATTTGATTGGACCTAGGTCCGACATGGGTCGGCATGTGTTGTGTTTATTTTAACCATTAACTAAGGCACATTTAATTGGACCTAGGTCTGACATGTGTCGGCATGTGTTGTGTTTATTTCAACCATTAACTAAGGCACGTTTACTTGGACCTAGGTCCGACATGGGTCGGCACGTGTTGTGCTTATTTTAACCATTAACTAAGGCACGTTTAATTGGACCTAGGTCCGACATGGGTCGGCATGTGTTGTGTTTATTTCAACCATTAACTAAGGCACGTTTAATGGGACCTAGGTCCGACATGGGTCGGCATGTGTTGCGTCTATTTTAACCATTAACTAAGGCCCGTTTAATTGGACCTAGGTCCGACATGGGTCGGCATGTGTTGTGTTTATTTCAACCATTAACTAAGGCACATTTAATTGGACCTAGGTCCGACATGGGTCGGCACGTGTTGTGTTTATTTTAACCATTAACTAAGGCACGTTTAATTGGACCTAGGTCCGACATGGGTCGGCATGTGTTGTGCTTATTTTAAGCATTAACTAAGGCACATTTAATTTGACCTAAGTCCGACAGGGGTCGGCATGTGTTGCGTTATTTAAACCATTAACTAAGGCACATTTAATTGGACCTAGGTCCGACATGGGTCGGCACGTGTTGTGTTCATTTTAACCATTAACGAAGGCACATTTAATTGGACCTAGGTCCGACATGGGTCGGCATGTGTTGTGTTTATGTTAACCATGAACTAAGGCACATTTACTTGGACCTAGGTCCGACATGGGTCGGCATGCGTTGTGCTTATTTAAACCATTATTTAAGGCACATTTACTTGGACCTAGGTCCGACATGGGTCGGCATGTGTTGCGTTTATTTTAACCATTAACTAAGGCACGGTTAATTGGACCTAGGTCCGACATGGGTCGGCATGCGTTGTGTTTCTTTTAACCATTAACTAAGGCACGTTTAATTCGACCTAGGTCCGACATGGGTCGGCACGCGTTGTGTTTATTTTAACCATTAACTAAAGGCACGTTTAATTGGACCTGGGTCCGACATGGGTCGGCATGTGTTGCGTTTACTTTAACCATTAATTAAGGCACGTTTAGTTGGACCTAGGTCCGACATGGGTCGGCACGTGTTGTGTTTATTTTAAGCATTGACTATGGCACGTTTAATTGGACCTAGGTCCGACATGGGTCGGCATGTGTTGCGTTTATTTTAGCCATTAAGGTCGGCATGTGTTGTGTTTAGTTTGACCATTAACTAAGGCACGTTTAATTGGACCTAGGTCCGACATAGGTCGGCATGTGTTGTGTTTGTTTTAGCCATTCTTTAAGGCTCATTTACTTGGACCAAGGTCCGACATGGGTCGGCATGTGTTGTGCTTATTTGAAACATTATTTAAGGTACATTTACTTGGACCTAGGTCCGACATGGGTCGGTATGTGTTGTGCTTATTTTAAGCATTAACTGAGGCGCATTTAATTGGACCTAAGTCCGACATGGGTCGGCATGTGTTGCGTTTATTTTAACCATTAACTAAGGCACATTTAATTGGACCTAGGTCCGACATGGGTCGGCACGTGTTGTGTTTGTTTTAACCATTAACTAAGGCACATTTAATTGGACCTAGGTCCGACATGGGTCGGCATGTGCTGTGTTTATTTTAAGCATTAACTAAGGCACGTTTAATTGGACCTAGGTCCGACATGGGTCGGCATGTGTTGTGTTTATTTCAACCATTAACTAAGGCACGTTTAATGGGACCTAGGTCCGACATGGGTCGGCATGTGTTGCGTTTATTTTAACCATTAACTAAGGCCCGTTTAATTGGACCTAGGTCCGACATGGGTCGGCATGTGTTGTGTTTATCTCAACCATTAACTAAGGCACATTTAATTGGACCTAGGTCCGACATGGGTCGGCATGTGTTGTGTTTATTTTAAGCATTAACTAAGGCACGTTTAATTGGACCTAGGTCCGACATGGGTCGGCATGTGTTGTGCTTATTAGGCGGGGGGGGGGCGTTTAAAGAATCTCAGTGGGCATTAACGAGCATGCATTTAATTCGACATGTGTCCGTCATGTGTTCGCCTGTGTTGTGTTAAAGGCATCCCGTTTAACAGGACATAGGTCTGACATGTGTCGGTGTGTCTGGCGTGTGGGTGTGCGTGCATTTCCCTAATTTCAGTGGCCATTTACCACGACACGTTTAATTCGACATAGGTCGGACATGTGTCCGCATGTGTTCTGTTAAAGGCACCCCGTTTAACAGGACATAGGTCTGACATGTGTCGCCGTGTCTTGCGTGTGGGTGCGCTTGCATTTACTTAATTTCAGTGGACATTAACAAACACACGTTTAATTGGACCTAGGTCGGACATGTGTCCGCATGTGTTGTGCTAAAGGCACCCCGTTTAACACGACATAGGTCTGACATGTGTCGCTGTGTTTTGTGTGTGGGTGCGCTTGCTACTACTACTACTACTACTACTACTACTACTACTACTACTACTGCTACTACTACTACTACTAGTACTACTACTATTACTACACACTACTACTTCTATTACTACTACTACTTCTACTACTACTATTACTACTACTACTACTACTACTACTACTACTACTACTACTACTACTACTAGTACTACTACTATTACTACACACTACTACTTCTATTACTACTACTTTATTACTTCTACTACTACTATTTGTACTACTACTACTACTACTACTACTACTACTACTACTACTACTACTACTACTACTACTACTACTACTACTACTACTACTACTACTACTACTACTACTACTACTACTACTACTACTACTACTACTACTACTACTACTACTACTACTACTACTACTGCTGTTACAGTCTGCGTATACGGTGTACAGAGAACCAGGGGTGGACGCCGGCGTTACACTGTTACAGGCTCCATATATGGTGTACAAAGAACTAGGGGTGGACGCCGGCGTTACACTGTTACAGTCTCCATATATTGTGTACAAAGAACCAGGGGTGGACGCCGGCGTCACAATGTTACAGTCTCCATGTTGTATACAAAGAACTAGGGGTGGACCCCGAATGTTACAGTCTGCGTATACGGTGTACAGAGAAACAGGGGTGGACGCCGGCGTTACACTGTTACAGTCTCCATATATTGTGTACAAAGAACCAGGGGTGGACGCCGGCGTTACAACATTGGGAGAGCGGGAAATGGTGACAGGTGGAGAAGGGTGCAAGGAGACGGGAAAGAAAGGAAGCACGAGAGTTGTAAACCAGAGCAGGGAGAGAGAGATGAGAGGGAGACCGAGGGGAAGCGAGGCGGATGGGATTAAACAACAGTCCAGAACTCAAAAACACACAGCGATGCAACCAACTTGCTAAACTTTCGCTCTGGCTGAACCCAAAACTTGCCAAACTTTCGCTCTGATTCAATTTACTTAAACTCGATTGCAATAACTTGTGCCAACGGCTATGCATATCCAAGGATATGATTTTAGGTGTATTTGCTTCAATTCGAAAAGAATGAAATGGAATACCACGCATGGTGTAAAAACTTAAACCCTTTACCCTAAACCCACCTTGAACCTTTAACTAGACTTCAAACCCAGAGCTCAATATTCTAGACCCTAAATCTCGTATTAGTATTGGTATTTGTATAGTTGGTGCAAGTTACTTAAACTCGATTGCATTTTGGTGGTGGTGGTGGCGGAAAAATCAGTTCAATTTACTTAAACTCGATTGCAAGAACTTGTGCAAACAGCTATGCATATCATATGATTTTGAGTGTATTTGCTTCAATTTGAAAAGAATGTAATGGAAGACCACGCACGGTGTAATACGCAAGCTCAATTTATGGGGACTTGAGGGTTTAGGATCTAGGATTTAGGATTTGGGGTTTAGGATGTAGGATTTAGGATTTAGGGTTTAGGATTTAGGATTTAGGATTTAGGGTTTAGGATTTAGGATTTAGGATTTAGGTTTTAGGATTTAGGATTTAGGGTTTACGATTTAGGATTTAGGATTTAGGGTTTAGGATTTAGGATTTAGGATTTAGGATTTCGGGTTTAGGATTTAGGATTTGGGATTTAACCTCCGGAAATTTGGATTTTTGCTGGTGATTTTTAAGTGACAAATTCTGTTCATAAAATGTGCCTTGTAGACAAGGCCGGTTGCGAATCTCGAGGTCCCCTCCTTTCTTTTCGTGTGGCTGCTCTTAAGCTTCCGGATTTCAATATTTAGTCGCGCTTGTCCTTTTCGGAAAAGGACAACCAGCTCTAAAATCTAGATTTCGGATTTAGGGTTTAGGATTTAGGATTTAGGGTTTAGGATCTAGGATTTAGGATTTGGGTTTTAGGATGTAGGATTTAGGATTTAGGGTTTAGGATTTAGGATTTAGGATTTAGGATTTAGGGTTTAGGATTTAGGATTTAGGATTTAGGATTTAGGATTTAAGGTTTAGGTTTTAGGATTTAGGGTTCAGGATTTAGGATTTAGGGTTTTGGGGGTTTTAGCCTCCGGAAATTTGGATTTTTGCTGGTGATTTTCAAGTGACAAATTCTGTTCATAAAATGTGCCTTTTAGACAAGGCCGGTTGCGAATCTCGAGGTCCCCTCCTTTCTTTTCGTGTGGCTGCTCTTAAGCTTCCGGATTTCAATATTTAGTCGCGCTTGTCCTTTTCGGAAGAAGACAACCAGCTCTACAATCTAGATTTTCCAAAGCTGTCAAACGATAAGCTTGAAGGGCCGAGCCGGCCCTGCCATGCCGAAGGCCCGAAAAGGGCCGAGGCTACTCCCAGCCGTTGCTTAAATTTTAGACGGCCAGAGGCCGAAGATGCGCCAGCGCAGGTTCTGGTTTGATGCCCAGCAGGTACGCAGGATTTAAGGCAAGCAACCGTAAACCTTTAAGTAAATTGACCGAGAGCCCAGCAAGCCCTCCGTACTAGTACTACTACAACTACTACTACTACAACTACTACTACCAAGCTGTGGGAAGGTGTTCTGGCCCCGGCCCTGGCTGCTGGAAGGTGCCCCTCCCCGGGCCCTGGCTGTGGGAAGGTGCCCCGGCCCCGGGAAGGTGCCCCGGCCTTGTGGCTGCGGAAAGCGGTGGGGGAAGGTGCCCCGGCCCCGGGCCCTCCGGCCCGGGCCCTGGCTGTGGGAAGGTGCCCCGGCCCCGGGCCCTGGTGGGAAGGTGCCCCGGCCCCGGGCCCTGGCTGTGGGAAGGTGCCCCGACCCCGGGCAACAAACCCCAGCAATCCCTCAACAATAAGAAAGCCTCAATCTAGTCTAGCCCGAACCAACAGAGGGCAATCGCGGAGCAGACAACGGGGCAGACGACGAGCTTGAAGGCTTATGCAACGGCCCACTAAAAGCAGTGAAACCACAAGCACCCCCAAACCCCGGCAATCCCTCAACACTAACAAAGCCTCAATTTAGTCTAGCCCGAACCAACAGAGAGCAATAGCGGAGCAGACGACAACTGTTAAGGCTTAAGCAACGGCCCCCTCAAAGCAGTGAAACCACAAGAACCACCAAGACCCGGCAATCTCTTAACACTCACAGTGCTCTAAACCTAACTTAACCCGAACAAACAGAAAACATTCGAGAGGCAGACGCAACACTTTAGGACCTAAGGACCAGCCCCCCTAAAGCATAGCAAGCGTTCGTGGGAGATGCTCGGGGCGCCTGTGAGCGCAGTCAACATGGACCCCCTTAAGGCAGAGAAAGCCTTCGGGTGAGATGCTCGCACTCGGACCCCTCCGCCTCCGAGCCCCAACCCACCTCGCACCCCTGAAACTTCGCGAGGGGGGACCCGGCCGCGCCAGAAAAAAGTTCAAAGGTTTCGATCCCCAACCCGGAAAAAGTGCCGGAAAACATGATTGTCAAAAACCGCCGTTTTTACCAAACCCCAGCAAACCCTTAACATTAAAAAAGACTAAATTTAGTCTAGCCCGAACCAACAGAGAGCAATCGCGGAGCAAACAACGAGTTTTACGGTTTAAGCGTCAGCCCCCTTAAAAGAAAGGGATGCAGCTGCTGGCGCAGACACCAAAACGAGAAGACGTAATGAACACTTTTGCACTTTGCGCCGAACTTTTGCGCTTTGCGCGGACCCCATAGGAAAGAGGAATTGCTTCAAAGGTTTGCACTTTGCGCCGATGAACACTTTTGCACTTTGCGCCGACCCCTAAGGAAAGGAAAATGCTTCAAAGTGCTCAAAAGCGGAATTGCTTAGGGCGCCAGCACTGCGCTGGCGAACCACAACCTCAACAACTGGAACGTTCATGGGTGCAAAAATATAAAAGCACCCCTTGATAGGGGGGTTGGGGGGTAGAAACCCTAAACCCTAATAGAGTATAGTTTGGGTGGCCGGGGTGGGTTTACAAGCAACGCGAGCGCGCGGCCCGGGGTGCTTCACACCCGAGCGCGCGACTTCGCCTGCCACACCCTAAACCCTAAATTTTAGACGGCTTGCGCCGAAGGTGCGCCAGCGCAGCTTCTGGTTTGATGCCCAGCAGGTACGCAGGATTTAAGGCAAGCAACGGTCGACCATAGGGCAGTTTAAGTAAATTGACAAGTTTTTTCTAAGTGCAACTGAACGGTTTAAGTAAATTGAAATGACCCAAGCAAGCTTCAAAGTGCTCAAAAGCGGAATTCCCATAGGAATAGAAATTGCTTCAAAGTGCTCAAAAGCGGAATTGCTCCGTTTAAAAGCTAGGGGTGTTCCCATAGGAAAGGAAATGCTTCAAAGTGCTCAAAAGCGGAATTGGTTAGGGCGCCAGCAACTACGCTGGCGAACCCTAAACCCTAAACCCTAAACCCTAAACCCCTAAACCCTAAACCCTAAGCGAGGGCTCGTTGGAGCGCTTGAAGCAGAGCCCGAGCGACGATTGCCGAGGCCAGGCAATCGCCCGAGCAGCTCCGCTGCGAGCGGCCAAGCAGGCTGCTCAACAATCGCATCCTGCCACTGGAGGGTTAAGCCTCCAGTGTGGGCCTGGAACGGACGCCAACGAATAGGCCTTGCCTTACCACACATGTGAGGTACACAAGCTTAGTGTGCCCGATCAGCACACCTCTATTAGAAAGCTAATAACCGAAAGCCGAGACCATTTCCCAGCGATGGCCGCCCCTTGGGTTTAGGGTTCAGGCCCCACCAGAGCGCTCCCCAAGGCTCCCCAGAGCACCTTTGCCACAGCGGAGTCCCCACCAGCACCCCCACCAGAGCAGAGCACCAGCCGGCCCCCACCAGAGCACCCGCCGGAGCCGTAAAGCCAGATTTTGAGTATGTATTTTGGGTGATAAATTCTGTTCGTAAAATGGCACTTTTAATGAGGCCCGGGGCCGAAGTCGGGGTCCCCCCCATTCTGGGCAGGACGAGCTCCCCCACCTGAGCACCGCCACCCCCCACCAGAGCACGCTCCAGTTTCGTCACCAGAGCACGAGAGCAGAGCACCAGCCGGCCCCCACCAGAGCACCCCCGCCGCCAGAGCCGGAGCCGTAAATGCAGATTTTGGGTGGGTATTTTGGGTGATAAATTCTGTTCGTAAAATAGCACTTTTAATGAGGCCCCGGGCCGAAGTCGGGGTCCCCCCCCATTCTGGGCAGGACGAGCTCCCCCACCAGAGCACCGCCACCCCCCACCAGAGCACGCTCCAGTACGCACCCCACCAGAGCAGAGCACCAGCCGGCCCCCACCAGAGCACCCCCGCCGCCAGAGCTGGACCCGTAAATGCAGATTTTGAGTGGGTATTTTGGGTGATAAATTCTGTTCGTAAAATAGCACTTTTAATGAGGCCCGGGGCCGAAGTCGGGGTCCCCCCCCATTCTGGGCAGGACGAGCTCCCCCACCAGAGCACCGCCACCCCCCACCAGAGCACGCTCCAGTACGCCTCGTCACCAGAGCACCCCACCAGAGCAGAGCACCAGCCGGCCCCCACCAGAGCACCCCCGCCGCCAGAGCCGGAGCCGCCAGAGCACGAGAGCAGAGCTCCAGCCGGCCCCCACCAGAGCACCCCCGCCGCCAGAGCCGGAGCCGTAAATGCAGATTTTGGGTGGGTATTTTGGGTGACAAATTCTGTTCGTAAAATAGCACTTTTAATGAGGCCCGGGGCCGAAGTCGGGGTCCCCCCCCATTCTGGGCAGGACGAGCTCCCCCACCAGAGCACCGCCACCCCCCACCAGAGCACGCTCCAGTACGCTTCGTCACCAGAGCACCCCACCAGAGCAGAGCACCAGCCGGCCCCCACCAGAGCACCCCCGCCGCCAGAGCCGGGTACGGACGGCGGTCCCTTATCTTTGCCTGCTTAATGAAGGAGACCACCACTTCCCGTACGGACGGCCGGTTCGGGCGGTTCCCACTGCCTGCACGGACGGCGCTCCCCTATCTTTGCCCATACCTTATCTTTGCCTTCTTAATGAAGGAGGACCCTGCCTGTACGGACGGCCGGTTCGGGCGGCCCCCACTGCCTGTACGGACGGCGCTCCCCTATTTTTGCGTTAATGAAGGAGGACCCCACTGTCCGTTCGGACGGCCGGCTCAGCGGTCCCTTGTCTTTGCCTCCTTAATGAAGGAGACCACCCTTGCCCGTACGGACGGCCCCCACTGCCCGTACGGACGGCACTGGACCCAACTGTCCGTACGGACGGCCGGGTACGTCGCTTTCAATGACTCTGGTCTTCCGGCACCCGATATCTCTGAGCGAGCAAAAATGGCGGAGCAATGGTGCAAGCTTGGTTCGTGGCGCATATGTCGTCAATGCCACAGTGTGCGCCCGCGTCCTTTCCAACCGGGAGATTTACGGCGCGTCGCCCAGCCCACCGTCAAGACCTGCACTCTGTGTCGGCGCGGTGCGCGCGTGCCGCAGCCAGGTGATGTGCCCGAACCTTTGCGCGAACTCTCTGCAGACGTGGTGCTAGCCCTGCGGCCACTGGACGTGGACACTGGCAGCTATGAGCGAGCTCCACACGGTTACCGCGTCCATGCATCCATGGTCCGGTTTGCATGGGCCGCCAAAGACGTCGAAACCAAGATCGCGCAGCTGTCGCACGCGCGGGAGCGGAAGCAGGCCAAGCGGGCATTTCGCTATCTGACAGAATCGGAGCAGGGCCGGTCGACTTCGGCTTACGCTGACTTCGTGGAACGCCATCGCCGCTTCTTGACTACCCACGAAGACGCCGCGGAGCAGGTGCGAAAGCGGCCGCTTCGCTTTCTGGAGGAACGAGCCCTGGAGTGCGCGCTGTGGCCGCACCTATACTGGGATACGTCCCTCTGCGAAACAGTTGTTCGCCTTACAGACGTGCGCCGGCAGCGGCCGGTCCGGCCGAGGGCCTGCATGTCCAGCGGCGAGGAAGACGCAGGCTGCGCCACCTCGGACGAAGACTCCGCGTCTTCTGCGTCCGCAGACAGTGCCGGAGAGCTCGCCTCTGCTGCCGGCCGGCACAGTGTACGCCGCAGTTTCCTGAACAAAGTTCTGGGACCCATCGTGGGATACTCCGAGGACTATGAGCTTTTGCATTTCGTGTATGATTTGGTTATGTGGAGCTCTCTGGGCGGAACGAAGAACTCGGCGAGCAGTATCCCTTTGCGCCTGGCCGTCAAGAAGGCGTCGTGGTCGCCGGAATATTGGCGTACTCGGCATCTGGCCTTGCTGGACCTTCAGCGTCAGGTTGGCCTGCCTCACTTATTTCGGACGCGAGCTCCCTATGAACGCTCTTTTCCATACCATATGTGGGTTCTCCACGAGATGGCCCTGGCCGGACGCGGTCGACTGGAGCTCGCAGGGCCGGAGACACTTCACATGGCTCATGTTCTCAAGGAGCTCGACCGCGGGTATTTCAGCGGCATGAACCGGCGCACTGTCGGTCGCCGAGATCGACAGTGGAAAGACCATCTCCTCGCCGCAGCTGACGGTTCGGATGTTAACACCGTGCTTAATTTCGTTTCTCGCTTGGAGTTTCAAGATGGAAAGCGAAAGACCGGCACCCAGCGATACCACGGGCGCGGCGCGGTTCACTCTCACTCCTTGGACTATCTAGAGAACGTCGGTGCGGTGCGACTGCACGAGAAGCTGAGTGCCTCGGTGCCACAACAAGCGGAAGCCGTGATCACGCGGGGCATCGTCCTAGACTCGCAGCTAGACAGAAATAACAGCAAGGTGGACATCCGAGAAGAACCCTCTGCGTGGGACGACGCAGAGCAGAAGGTGCTCTTACACCACACCGAGGAAGACCATGCCCGCCATGTCCGCGCATATTTTCCTGAAGCTTTGCAGGTAAGCAAGTGCCATGAAGACGTCCTGCAGGCAGACGGGCACGGTGCACTCATGCGCTACGTCGCGACGTACCAGCAAAAGTTCAGTGGGAGCTTTGCTGGTGATTGGTTGAACGACGAAGCGTCAGACTATAGCGTGGCGCGACGCATTCTCTTTGACCACCACCCACTCGAACCTGAAATGTGGCTCAGCCTTGCTGGTGCCATGTTTCCTCAATTTTCTTTCGGCGGCGCTTTGGTGGATATCTTCGCGCCCTACCCCGGCATGGAGCACAAGCCGGACTTTGTCGTTCGCTACGAAACTTGCAGCTGGAGAGGGGAGAGCATGACCTTGCTGGACTTCCTGCGGAAAAGCAATTCTGTCGGCGCCATCCTGCAGTGGGTGCGTCGCAAGCACAAGGCGACGGAGCCAGCTGGCGCCGATTCTGTCGAGGAATTCGCACGCAGCTGTCCCGCTCGTGGGGAGAAAGCTGTTGCCGCCGCTTGCGTCTCCCGCCTGCGAGACCGATACTACGGCCAGTGGCTTGCACTGCACTGCCCGTTTGCTCAGTTAGACGACTTCTTCGTGCCCGAAATCCAAGAGAAGGTCCCGGAAAGATATCAGCTTTTCGCCACCGCGTTGCACTGGCGTGCCGATTATTGGACCAACTTGGACCAACTCCGCGCGGACATGCAACTGGAAGCAGGCAGCAGCGACCACATCGAGACGGTGTGTAACCTCGTGCGTGCCCAAACTCATCTCGTCGGTCGCTACCTCCAAGGAGATCTCGTCCGAGAAGATGTGCGGGATGCCATCGAGGAGGTGGAAGCGGAAGCGGCAGAAGCTCCGCGACCGGCAGACGGCGACGTGCCGTTGGTGCTCGATGCTTCGCAGCGTCGCCTGCAGCGCTTGATCGATCTCAGCGTGCAGCGATCCTTGGACGCTCGAGCGGCAGAGGACGATGACGCGCTGGACGACATCGCTCTGGACGCGCACAATACTAACCGCATATTGGCGGCTGTCGGGCCGCCGGGCTCAGGTAAGACTAGTGCCGTTCATGCTTGCATTCGGCGGTGGCATGCGCGAGGGGCCCGCATTCTTTTCGCTTTGCCCACGGGACAGCTAGCCGCTCAGATGCGACGCCTGCATCCGGATATCGATGTGGACACATGCCACGGTGCATTCTTGTTCCATAAAGAAATCTCCGAAGCCTTGCCCATCCTCAGCTCTTACGACCTGGTCATTGTGGACGAGTTGTCGATGCTCACCAGCGAGCACTTCGATCGTCTGGACACTATGTGGCGTGCAGCGGATCGCTTGCCCTGCATGGTTTTCCTTGGTGATTTCTGGCAGCTGCCCGGGCCGCAGCAGCCGCCGAGCAAAGTGTCAGACAGCCAGGCATGGAACGGTGTCAAGCAGATAATGTTCAACACTATGCACCGCTGCGAAGATGCGCGCCTGGCCAAGAAGCTTGCAGCTCTGCGAACCGCTGTTCCTAGCAAGCGTCTCTTGAAACAGATTGCCAACCGAGCCCATCGCGCTTGGACCGACGCCGAGCCCACTGCTTACGACGTCCTCGAGGTGTTTCGAAGGACAGACTACGCAACATCCATGGTCACGTGCACCAGGAAGGGCGCGCAGACGCTGAACGATCTTGCGGTGGATGTGCTGCTCAGGCACCGGCACCAGACGCCCCTAGGAGAGCTGCCCTTCGATTGGGAAATGGACCCAGGCAACTACACGCAAGATGGCACTTTGTGCTCTGATGCTCCGCCAAAATCCATGCCCACCAGGGTGTACAAGGACATGCGTGTGTTCCTTACCAAGAACTTGAACAAGAGACAAGACTTTGTGAATGGCATGGGTTGCAAGGTACTCGACTATCACGAGCGTAGTGGTTGTCTAACCGTGCTCACCGACACTGGCAAGCGGCTTGCCGTGAGCGCTGTTCGTGAGCGCGTTGGCACTCACGACGTGGACTACTTCCCGCTCCGCCTGGGGTACGCTTCGACCGTGCAAAAGGTACAAGGGCAAACGCTGAAGCATATTACGCTTTGGCTTGACCGGCCCTGCTGCCGGGCTGCGGGGTATGTGGCGCTGAGTCGGGTGCGACATGACGAGGACTATCTTATCGCTGGCAAAATCCGCCCGCACCATTTCACACCTGCGATGTGAAGCGTGCCAGAGCTGCTTCGCATGACAAGCCGGCTACAGACCACAACCCTCGCTCCCAGATAAAAAACGCCCTTGCATGGACTGCACGTCCATGTCGGCTATTCTCCTGTCTGTCCCTGCTTACGATGATTCACGTTACGCCTCGTGCAAGCGCACATTCGTCCTTTCGATTCAAAAAACCTCGTCTGCTTCAATGGCAAAATGCTTCGCTACCGTTACGACGGGCTCCGAAGAGACGTTTCACTGCGTGCGACAACCCTCTTTCAACGAAGGCTTGGTGGCTGGAAGACGGCGCTCCGAATCGAATCATGCTATATAACTGCAGGTACCTGCATTCCCCCAAAGGATCCTATGGCATGATCAGCTTCACTCGGCGCGACCTCCGAGCCAACCATATCTTGTTAATGCCTCCTTACCGAAACGGCTCCTGCAACTGCGAGCCATATTTAATTTATTCTAACAAAGCAAAATTAATTGTTGCACGCGAAGTCGCTTCAGGATAGCTACGGTGGCACGCAGCTATCTCGAGTAACTACACTAAGCTCAAGAATTCAACCTTATGTACTGATCACCACGACATTATCACGCAGCTATCGACTAACTACACTAAGCTCAAGAATTCAACCTTATCTACTCATCACCACGACATTATCGCATCCTATGTCTGAACTAGACACGCACGCCCCCACCACGTACTTCGCTGCTGGCTTTGGCAGTCGCTTGTGGGTAACCCCCCTTGATAGGGGGGTTGGGGGGTAGAAACCCTAAACCCTAAAAGAGTCGAGTCTGGGTGGGGCGAGGGTGGGAAAAACTTAGCTACGCTGGAGCGAGCGGCTCGGGGTGCTTTACACCCGAGCGAGCGAACACGATGGACACACCCTAAACCCTAAATTTTAGACGGCTTGCGCCGAAGGTGCGCCAGCGCAGCTTCTGGTTTTATGTTCAGAAGGTACGCAGGATTTAAGGCAAGCAACGGTCGACCATAGGGCAGTTTAAGTAAATTGACAAGTTTTTTCTAAGTGCAACTGAACGGTTTAAGTAAATTGAAATGACCCAAGCAAGCTTCAAAGTGCTCAAAAGCGGAATTCCCATAGGAATAGAAATTGCTTCAAAGTGCTCAAAAGCGGAATTGCGCCGTTTAAAAGCTAGGGGTGTTCCCATAGGAAAGGAAATGCTTCAAAGTGCTCAAAAGCGGAATTGGTTAGGGCGCCAGCAACTACGCTGGCGAACCCTAAACCCTAAACCCTAAACCCTAAACCCTAAACCCTAAACCCTAAATTTTAGACGGCTTGCGCCGAAGGTGCGCCAGCGCAGCTTCTGGTTTGATGTTCAGCAGGTACGCAGGATTTAAGGCAAGCAACGGTCGACCATAGGGCAGTTTAAGTAAATTGACAAGTTTTTCCTAAGTGCAACTGAACGGTTTAAGTAAATTGAAATGACCCAAGCAACACACCCAACCCTAAACCTTTAACCCTAAATTCCCGGTGGCGCAGCTGCGCCAGCAAGGAGGACCGGATGTCAAGAAGGTGTGTACACAATGTGCTCGCAATCAATGCACCCTGACATGCTCTATCTGCGGAAAGACCAAGCCTGCCAACGCTTTCGAGTCCACCATGTGCACCCTGCCACCTGGCTGCGCGGCATGCAAAGACTGCCAAGAGGAGGTGCATCCGAAAGCGAAGCGCCTCCGAGGAGGCTGGTTCCTATGTCAAGGTTGCAAGCAGTCCTTTCCCCTGGTTGCAGCAGGCAATGCCAGCAATAATCATTGCTTGAACTGCGCAATTCACGGCACCAGGGCTCCTAAAGGATGGCACAAGTGCCAGAACCAGCAATGCCAGAAGGTATTCCAAGAAATTCGTGCACCAGGAGACTCGCGGCCAAAGCTTTGTCCGGAATGCAGAGTCTCGAAACAGAAGCGACTCCGCAAGTGAAATTTATGTAGGTTACACTTGCTTGGCCCGAAATCCTACCTCAGAGGTCAGATTTGACAAGGAGCCGCTAGTGGATAAGACAAAGAATCGCGGAGTTGCAAAGTCAAGATATCGGCGGAGAACGGACGTGTGGAACGTGCATGTAGGCATAGTGGTGCTGGCAGACCTCGCAATGGACAGGGGGCAGCCACGCGATGAAAAGTCCCGCAGCAAGGAACATGGATGGTACACGACGGCATAGCATAGACGCACTCATCAGAGCAGCTGCGCAGCCACTGGTTCGTGAAGGAAGCATATCTCACAAAACTCATGAAACCTCGACCATTCAAAATGCTTAGACCGATAACACGAAGTAACCCAGAGGCAAAGACTGACACACAGCAATTCTGCAACTTCCAGGGCGTGCCATGACGAGGCTCGATACCGGCGCCCTAGGCCGCTTTTGGGCTTTGACGAGGCTCGATAGCGGCGCCCGAAGCCGCTTTTGGGCTTTGCACCGCTTTTTGGGCTTTGCGCCGCTTTTGTGCTTTTGGGCAAGGTGCCCGGCCCCGGGCCCTGGCTGTGGGAAGGTGCCCCGGCCTCTTAGCTGTGGGAAGGTGGTCCGGCCTTGGGGCTTTGGGGTTGATGGGAAGGTGCCCCGCCCCCGGGCCCTGGGCCCTGGCTGTGGGGAGGTGCCCCGGCCCCGGGCCCTGGCTGTGGGAAGGTGCCCCGCCCCCAGCAAACCCTCAACAATAAGAAAGCCTCAATTTAGTCCAGCCCGAACCAACAGAGAGCAATCGCGGAGCAGACAACGGGGCAGACGACGAGCTTGAAGGCTTATGCAACGGCCCACTAAAAGCAGTGAAACCACAAACCCCCCCAAACCCCGGCAATCCCTCAACAATAAGAAAACTTCAATTTAACCTAGCCCGAACCAACAGAGAGCAATCGCGGAGCAGACGACAACTTTTGAGACTTAAGCAACGGCCCCCTTAAAGCAGTGAAACCACAAGAACCACCAAGACCCGGCAATCTCTTAACACTCACAGGGCTCTAAACCTAACTAAACCCGAACAAACAGAAAACAATCGAGAGGCAGACGCAAAACTTTAGGACCTAAGGACCAGCCCCCCTAAAGCAGAGCAAGCCTTCGTGGGAGATGCTCGGGGCGCCTGTGAGCGCAGTCCACATGGACCCCCTTAAGGCAGAGAAAGCCTTCGGGTGAGATGCTCGCCCTCGGACCCCTCCGCCTCCGAGCCCCAACCCACCTCGCACCCCTGAAACTTCGCGAGGGGGGACCCGGCCGCGCCAGAAAAGTTTGAAAGGTTTCCCGACCCAACCCGGAAAAAGTGCCGGAAAACATGATTGTCAAAAACCGCCGTTTTTACCAAACCCCAGCAAACCCATAACAATAAGAAAGCCTCAATTTAGTCTAGCCCGAACCAACAGAGAACAATCGCGGTGCAGACAACGAGTTTTAAGGCTTAAGCGCCAGCCCCTTAAAAGAAAGGGATGCAGCTGCTGGCGCAGACACCAAAACGAGAAGACGTAATGAACACTTTTGCACTTTGCGCCGAACTTTTGCACTTTGTGCGGACCCCATAGGAAAGAGAAATTGCTTCAAAGGTTTGCACTTTGCGCCGATGAACCACCTGTTGGCAATCTGTACCCCCCTAAGATTGCCACCTGTTGGCAATCTGTACCCCCCTAAGATTACCACCTGCTGACAATCTAAATCCACTTTGATTGCTACTTGTTGGCAATCTGTACTCCCTTAAGGTTCCCACCTGTTGGCAATCTGTACCACCCTAAGATTGCCACCTGCTGACAATCTAGATCGCCGGTGATTGCCACCCGTTGGCAATCTATACCC
>CAJNDT010001982.1:0-38647 GCA_905221615.1 Symbiodinium sp. CCMP2592
CTTCGAGAGTGTGCCCTTGCAAGCAAACGGGTGAACGTGGCTGCCTCTGCATTCTAGCGACCCCCAACCTCGAGGCCGAGGACAACCAGTCGGCACCGATGGGCCCCAGCCAACTCAGGGTAAGTGAGCAACTTGGCCCCGCGGGCATGAACCAAGGCAGCGCCTGCAGCGACGGGGCACGCCGACAGAAGTGAGTGGCGACACCAACGTGGTGTCAACAGCAAGTTGGGAGCCACTCCACAACGGCAATCCATTGGCGATGACCTCGACGCTCGTCATGTCTGGAGGCATCGAGGTTCAGATCTCGGACAAGGACGTTGGTGGCAACTGTAGCGCCAGCCTCGCGGCAAACCCGTGCGGCTGCACACTCGAGCGGACCGCCCCGTGCCCGAAGAACACCAGACCGAGGACAGGCAGCGACATGGTCACCCAAGACATCGAGCGGCCTCCGGCAGCAGCAACGAGCAGGGGTAAGAGGCAACGGAAACCGCAAACGACTGAGTTCAGGCGCAGTGGGCTTTCGCTTTCGCTTTCGCCCGTCCGAGTCCGCTGGTGAAGACTACGGTCCTATAAGGACATGGGGAATAAAGAACACGCGCTCAAGCAGATTCGTCACTGTACAATTTGGACAAACTCGTTGACGAAATCATCTGCTTTGCGTTTCCATGCACTACTTCCGGCTACATACATCCAACATTGCGCGTCGGGAAACTCCAGCTTGCAGAAATTTCGGAGTTTGTCATCCCATCGGGTCAGTGGGCGTCCTGGTCGGCGCTTGGGTGCCAAAGAAAAGTTGTCATGCCAGTTCGATTCGGGATTCCACGTGACCACGCCTGTCACCCAACCATTGCTTTTTGCAACTCGGATGGCGAATGAATGTTGGCACCTGGCTAAACGTTTTGTCCATGTTTCCATGGGGTGCTGATGTAGCGCCTTGGTCACCCGGATCTTCATGCGACTCATGGTGTCGTG
This sequence comes from Symbiodinium sp. CCMP2592, assembly GCA_905221615.1. Lineage (NCBI taxonomy): Eukaryota > Dinophyceae > Suessiales > Symbiodiniaceae > Symbiodinium > Symbiodinium sp. CCMP2592. The sequence goes on from CAJNDT010001982.1 coordinate 973, forward strand.
CCAGCTCTCGTTTTGAAGTCTGGTCCACCCAACCATAGAGCGCAACATCCGTCTTTGAATGGAGTCAAGTTTGGATAGTTGCACACCGGTCAAGGCCAATGTGTGCAAACCAAACAATATGGTCGGCGTCACGACGGCGTCAAGAAACTTCATGCGAAGTTTGATGGACACATGCTTGTTGACCAGGACACGGCGATGTCGATGGAATTTGTTCCATGCCAGTTCAACGCGATGATTAAACTCAACCACGTGTCTCCGAGTTTATGAACGGCACAGGCGTCGTCCCAAATACTTGTGCGTCTGTTCACACGTGAGTGCTTCCACCATTTCTCCACACACTTCCACAAGGAGCGGTTTCGTCAATGCCTGAGTTGTGAAAATCTTGGTCTTCGAGGAACTAAGTTGCAGCCCCACTTGTGCCAACTCGTGTATAAGCGACTCCATCATGAAAATAAGTGGGTCCAACGAGCCCCGCCGCCGTTGCGAGCCTCCGCAGCCCAAGGCTGGGCACGCCGCTGGTGGAGTGTGCTGTCGGTAGCCCTGCAGCGAGCCGTCGCCAGCTCTGCGCTTGGAGTCTGGTCCATGCCGCCGCTGCCTGGAGCGCCTGACGTGCTTCCACTTGGCGACGTGCTTGATCTTGCGGATGCGAGCGCCCCCAGTCGGCTGCCGCTCCGATAGTGCAACGCACTAGGGACCGAGGGGTCGTTTAGACGGCGTTGGATGGCGTTGGAACAGTTCGAGCAGACGCAAAAAGGCGCGGACAAAAAAAAAAAAAAAGTTCTTCCAGTGATTTGGCATACAGTAATATGTCATCTGCATACCGTATGTTTGTAAGACGCTCCGTCCCACCAACATGCAGCCCAAAAAAAAAAACATGCAGCCCGTGTTGTGAAAGTTTGCATTTCCATCGCTCAAGTGCGAGCTCAAAGCCAGCATTGAAAACTGCCGGACTGAGCACATCACTCTGCTTAACTCCACGTTGGATTGAAAACTTTCTCCCTGCTTGCACTTGGCCTGTCCGTGATCGATACAGTGCTGTTAACTGTTAACAAACCAATGTAGCATTGCGGAACTCCTTGGTCATGAAGTGCTTCGAATAACGATCGGTGCTCCATTCTGTCAAAAGCCTTTTTTAAATCCAAACTTGCGCACCACAGCGGAGTGTCCCACTCAATAGTCTTCCCAATCATCGTCTCCAAAACGGCAAAAGCGTGGTCAATCCCAAGCTTTGAACGAAAACCAACTTGATCGGCACATTGAGCGCACTCCAAGACGTTATGAATTCTCGAACCAAGTAGCTTTGCAAAAACTTTATGGGTAATCTTCAGAACTGCGATGGGGCGCCAATTGCTTGCCTGAGTTGAATCGCCGGGTTTGGGTAGCATCTTAAAAAGAGTATGCTGCCATGATGGATCCAAGGATTCCTCGAGAAGCATGCGGTTGTAAATGTCAAGCAAGCATTCGTGAAGTTCTGTGCAACCCGGCTTGAACATTTCCAACACCAGACCTGCATCATCACCACTTCTGCGATTACGCATATGTCGCAACGCTTGTCTCAGTTCAAAAAGCTGAAAAGGCGGTATGGTCGAAAAACCAATGTTGTTTCGACATGCTTCGGCATGCGCGTCGCTTGATGTAAAAACCTCGGATAAGCACTCTGTAAAAGCTTCGGGGCTTGGCGTGGGACGGACAGTGAACACCCGGGCAGCGAAAGGGCCGGCTTGAGAGTCAAGGAGTGCGAGCTCGGCAAGACCGACAGTACGGCGATGCTCAGCAGCAGCAGCAGCAGCACGGCCGTCGAGAGCGCGAGAAGCGGGGCGCTGCCAGCCGCGGTGAGGGACATCGGGGTCAGCCTCGTCAGCGGCCGCGAACCCGGCTTCGGCGAGTGCGTCGGCAGCTTGCAAAAGGATGCAAAAGGTCCTGCACCGGTGACCACTCTAAAACCCGGCGTTCATCAAGGGCAGGCACCAATGCGTCGACTAACTGCGCGTCCCGCGCGCCGAGGACGGGAACGGAACAGCATCAGCCCAGAAAGCCCAAAATGCTGCCGTCGCGTGCAGGGCAGCACTGCGAAGGCCGAGACCACCATCACGGAGGGCGAGTTGCGCGACACGTGTTGCGGCAAGCGGCTGCAGGGTAGACCCTTCAGCAAGCAACAACGTGCTCAAGGCTGTGAGCACGCGGGCATCGTGTGCAAGTGCAAAATCTCGCGTCAAACAGGGAGCGAGAGTGCGCAGCGCAAACTGGGCGCGGGGCGGAGCGGTGTACAACAGCAGAAGCCACGACACTTGGGGGAAGTGGGGTCACTTGTGTCTTTTATTTGCTTCGGAAGCAACAGTCTCGAACGAGAGGTGCCTTGGTAGGACCTGACCCCGAACGAAACCCTGATGAAACAAGGCCCTACCTTCAAGAGGGGTGCACCCAGAACGAAACCCAAATGAAAGAAGGCCCAACCCCTAAGAGGAGTAATTAATCGGCCCAACCCCTAGGAGGAGTAAACCCAGAACGAAACCCAAATGAAAGATGGCCCAACCCGTAAGAGGAGTAAACCCAGAACGAAACCCTAATGAAAGAAGGCCCAACCCTTAAGAGGAGTAAACCCAGAACGAAACCCTAATGAAAGAAGGCCCAAGCCCTAAGAGGAGTAAACCCAGAACGAAACCCTAATGAAAGAAGGCCCAAGCCCTAAGAGGAGTAAGCCCAGAACGAAACCCTAATGAAAGAAGGCCTGACCCCTAAGAGGAGTAAATCCAGAACGAAATCTTAATGAAAGAAGGTCCAACCCCTAAGGGGAGTAAACCCAGAACGAAACCCTAATGAAAGAAGGCCCAAGCCCTTAGAGGAGTAAACCCAGAACGAAACCCTAAAGGGAGTAAACCCAGAACGAAACCCTAAAGAAAGAAGGCCCAACGAGGAGTAAACCCAGAACGAAACCCAAAAAGGAGTAAACTGTATATGTTAGTTGCATGTGTTTATGTGCATGTATATGTTTACATATAGGTATACGTATATGCGTACAATGTGTAATATACAATAAATATATACACATGTTTAGACACCCCCTCGTAGAGTACGCATGCATGTCTATGTGCATGTGGACGCAAAAAGGGAGCAAGCTAATTGCCTTTGCATTTTATATATACCGAGCCTGAAACTGAGCGGGGTGAGGTCCTACCAAGGCACCTCTCGTTCGAGACTGTTGCTTCCGAAGAAGGAAAAAGACAGAAGCGACCCCGAAAACAAAGACACAAGCGACCCCCCAAAAAAAACAGAACATCACGTCCTGGTCGCGTGCTTTTTCGTGTGTTCGTGTTTTCACTTGCACTCTCAGATGGCAAGCTCAGCAAGCTCTTCGCTTCCCGCAACATTGTTTCAGCAGCATACAACAATTTACGACGTGTTGTGAATTGACAACAAATTCCACCAAACCATTCGAAAATGTTCGGGCATAACCGAACACCGGTCCGAGAGAGATAAAGTTATGGGACAAACTTTCAAGGAAATAAGGGCGTGGCCTTAAGGTGTGGCTCTAGGCCTTGGAGTATGGAGGCCTGGAGCCCAGGAGCCCTCTGGGGGGGGCCTCCAAAAAAAATCTGGTGTGCAAAATCTCTGGCGTGTGTTTTTTTTTTTTTTTAGGTGCGACCCCCCCCCCCCCCCGCCCGCAGGGGCCTTCTGGACGGAGATCCGGAGGGCGCATGTCTGTAAGCAGAGGATGCCTGGGGCCTTCGGCCTTTGGCATTCCCAATCCAGCGTTGCTCAATCATTTCAGGGTTTCCAGTATGCCACCAATCCCTGTCCTATCCAATGAAACATCCCTCTGTCAAGACTTTACGTTTGCTATTGTTGTCCACCACCTAGGACAGCGGCTCCAACACCTGAAAACTGCGACATGGGTTACTGATGACACTCATACATGACAGAGGTATGATGGGTAATTCATTTTACACAGTAAAAGTATGATGGGAATAAGATCCTTGTACCGGGACCCAAGTTCAGAAGGAGTTATTGGGCCTCGAACCCAAATGCACATGATGGTCCTAACCGTCTCAAGAGATGCTGGGTGGCGAACCTAAAACCTTAGACTGAAAGTCGTCATTGGCTTCCAACATTCTTGGACATCGTAGAACCCTCACGCGGAAACTTAGACAATGCAGCAAAAATTGCAAGGTACAAAATACTTGCTACATTTGAGGCGGAACATATATAATTACTTGCAAACCAACCTTGGTATATAGGTGGTTGTACCTACATATATATGTATGTATGTATCTATATACACGTCTGTGTATGCATGTTGGTATATGACATGCAGGCATGCATACGCACCTGCATATGGATGTGTATGTGTACTGCGAACGGACTGCGATGCCTTGTCAAGTTCTAAGGTGTCACTATAAGAGCTGTGAGCAAGACCGTGTAAAGTGCAAGAGAAGGGGGCACGCTACGCGTCCCTCGACTCTAGGGGGCATGCTACGCATCCCTCGTCTTTACCTTTCTATGTGACCGCCAACGCAACGTTTGGCTCAAGTCAATGCCCATAGCTAAGTGCTATATGTGTCTTCTATCCTGAGCAATCAGAGCTATCCCGTTGCACAGACGAACCGCCGCCGGCAGTGAGTGCAAAAGGAACGGCCGCCGGTTCTGCCTGCATAGGATTGCACGTGTGGAAGTAAGAGGGAGAGACAGGGTCCAGTCTGTGGAGAGTGCTAGCCAGCCACACCTACATTCATTACAGCTCTGGTGGGGAGAGCAGCAACCAAGTCGAGATCAATCCCCCACGCAGGTTATCAGCCGTACGCGGCTCTGCCTTTCTACAGCAACGACTACTTGATCTACTACGACCACAATGAACTCAGGATCAAGTCAAGATACGACAATGACTTTCGGTGCCGATGTGGCAGCGCCAGCCGTTGGCGAGTCAACAGCTGATGACACAGTGGTGCAATCCGTTGATAGCTCCACGGAAGATGACAAAGGTCAATCTTCTGCGCTTGCCATCGCAAAGGCAGTTCCCAAGGGGAAAGCAAAGAGTCTACCAAGAGCATCTACGCCTTCACGTCCGACATCCACAGGTTCGAGGACGGGCAAGGCTTCAGAACGACGGGCCGAAGCGTCTGGTTTTCAGGCACCTCGGACTACGTCCAGGGCTAAGGACAAAGGAGTCAAGACCTTGGAGAAGAAGTCAAGACCATCATCTTCGAGAAGCTCTTCAGCACGATCTAGGACTTCGGCTACCCGTGGGCGTGACAAGTCCATGACTTGGAATCGGATGGTTACCAATCAACCACGCGATTCTGACGATCTGGACATGACACTGGATACGATTCCTGCACGTGGTGATGCATCATCCGTGGCCACGCCTGCAATAGCTGACGGTCCGAATGCCTACCAGGAACTGACGATTTCGCAACAGTTCGAAGCATCGAACCTTGCACAGCAGATGTACTATCGCAGTCAGGTGCAAGAATACGAAGGAATCGTACAGACCCTGATGGACAAGATCAAGGAGATGCAGCAAGAAGATGAAGGATCTGGAATTCGCATTGAAGAATTGGAACGACAACGTGATCATGCATGCTTAGCCATGAGGCACATCAACAATGTCAATCAGGAGATGAAGCGAGACTATGAAACAGCTTTGTTTCGCATGGATGAGCAGAACTCTGCTCAACAACGTCAAGCACATGCCGTTGCCGAGGATTTAGCTCAACAGCTACACGTGTTCCGCACGGAGGCAGCCACCAACTTTGTGCAGTTGGAGGCAAGAGCGCAAGGTGATGGTGAGCTTATGGCACGTGAGTATGAGCGTCTAACTCATGAACTTCATGAACACGCCAGAGAGAACTTGGTCCTCCGGTCAAACACAGCAAGTTCGGAACAAGCCTTACAAGCAATGCAGGAACGATTCCACTTGGTCAAGAACCAGGAGTTGCGGGCTGTGAACGAGATCCAAGGGCTAGCTGGAAACAGCGCAGCCATTGAACAAGAACGATTTCGGCTTCGCGAACGTCTTGGTGAAGAGGAAGAGTACCGCAAAATGGCTGTGAAGAGGATGCAAGAAGCAGAGGAACGACTTCATCAGAATGAAGATCATGCAAGGCGATCATTGCCTACCTTGCACGACGAGCTGAGTGAACTCAGGAAAACGCTCAAGGCGCAAGAAGATCTTCAAGCGAGGACACGCAGCGAATTGGAGGCAGCGCGAAACTCCAATCAAAGGGAAGCGACGCGACCTTCGAGCATGCCCATGTCTTCGAGGACTACTGAGTCTGGCTGGGAGCACGTAGGAAAGGATGTAATGCCTGCATTTTCCGTAGGAGATGAGGTACGATCCCCTGAAATACGGTCCCCAAGTCAAGTTAGTCCAGTCGCCAAAGAGAAGTTCGCATTCTCGGAATCGGACAAGGACAAGAACCTTGTGATGGACGGAATTCCATTCACCGGTGGAAACTTCTTCACTGGCCGCAGTTCAATGCCAATCGTGGCGGATGCAATGCCCGAGCACCACGTGCCAGGTATTAGCAGTCCAGCGCTTGCGCGTTCCACGCCTAGTGCAGCCACGTTGTTCGGCATACCAAGCGGATTTCATGGGAAAAGTGATGCGGCAGCCGTGCGTGATCGACAGCTACGCGAACTCTTGGGGGATCGCGGGATGTTGGGATCGAAGTCCACAGCATCGGCCAGCTCCTCAAGACCTGTTGGCATCGACGGTGTCACCGCATCTACTAAGGGCAACGACCTCATTGGTCCCCCTGTCGCCTATGACGATTCCATCCATGAGGCAAGGAGGCGTCAGATCGAGAAAGAGATCGCGGAACAGTACGAGGAGAAGATTGCTGATCTGCGAAGTGAAGTACTCAAGGCTCAGAAAGCCGAACAACGTCTCAGAGCTGATCGTGATGAGTGGAGATTATTCGCTGAAACGATTCAAGAAAACAATGGAGACGATGACGGTGATGAAGCTGGCGACGAGAACGGAGAGGAAGAGCATGATGAAGGTACCGGCACGGGGTATGATCCTCCAGATCCGCCTGACGACGATGATGACAAGAAGAAAGGTGGAGGGGGCAAACCCGAATCGGATCCTGGTTCGCATGCGCGTGATCCTGATGGAGATGCGGATCCTGAAGTCACAGAGGTGAGAATTTCCAGGAGGGAAGCCGACAAAGTTACTGTTCCTCCATGGCCTACTCTCACTCATCTCAACAACTGGCGATCTGTGTGCACGGCAAATGTCTTAGGGGCATCAGCCGACCCACATCATGAGGACTGGATGTTATGGCTGGCACCAGCGTTCAACCCATTCCCTGATGTCGAAGCATTGAATGATTCAGGACACAAGAAGTTCAAGAGCATAGACGTCAAATTGGGGATCGCCATGGTCGCAATGCTACGTGCCGGTGGTGACAAATCAGCTGACCTGTACCTCGAGGTGAACCGGAAGGCCAACGATTACATCAGCAGGCCTGACGTGAAGATCATCAAAGGACGACAAGTCATCGCGATGATGTACGAAAGTTTTCGAACGCATGATCGTCTTGACATGATCATCACTCTTGAGTATTTGGTGAAGCTCCAGTACCAAGGCGACAACAAGCTTCATACGTTCAAGCAGACGTGGTTGGAAGTTCTGGGACGGATGAGACCAGAGGACATTCCATCCAAAACAGCTCTCCGTGATTGCTTGTACAGCAAGATCAAGGACTCGCCCGCAATGAAAATGGATTTGGGCATGCACTATGAACACCTGCCCTACAATCATGAAGATCGATCGTACGACAACCTGATGAAGATCATTGATCGTACCATTATGCGGAAACGAGAACAGTCAAATCTCACTCAGACTCAAATTGGCTTACGCCAGATGCTTGAGGGCAAGGATTTGCTTGCTGCACCGGCCAAGGTACCTGAGAAACCTACGCCTAACGCAGCTCCATCCGCAAAGGTCAAGGCTTCGCCGACCAAGCCGGACAAAGCAACACCTGTACTACCTCAAAGCAAAGCGAAGAGTCATGCGAAGACCAAGCCGAAGCCCAAGAAGAAGACGAGGAGTGAGTCAGCGGACAACAGAGGTGACAAAAGCAAGAAGCAAATCCGCTGCAAGTTCCATTTCACAGATGCAGGGTGTCGAAATGGCGATAAGTGTCCATTCAGTCACTCGAAGAAGACTCCAGAACGACCCTTCACGCCGAGGACGAGAACTCCAAGTCCATCTGGAGGAGGAGGAAACAGGATTTGCTACTCGTTCAAGAACACAGGCTCGTGCTCAAGAGAGAATTGTCCTTTCAAGCATGAGGCAGCAGCTACCCCAGCTCCGGAACCAAAGGCAAAAGCCAAAGCCAAATCCGAAGCGAAAGCAGCTCCAGCGAAGCCGAATGCCAAGGCCAAGGCACTTCCTGCAGCACCCGCCATCAGATTGTGTCGAAGGTGGAATCCATCAGCTCCGGCTATATGGAAGCGATCCTCAAAGCAAGATGAGGAGGAGTCAGATTGTCCATCCGTTGACAGCGACGCTGATTCGGATTGTTCAACAGATGACGAATCCTCGGGAACGACTACGTCGACCCGAAAAGTGACAAAGCGCAATGTGACATTTGCCAATGACGTGAAGTTCATTTCTTCGTGTCCTAGACGATCGAAGAAAGACAAAGAGCGGAAGGTGAAGTACGTCGACATGGAAGCGTTTGTCAATGATGAGGATCGCGCTGTGAGTTTGGAGTTCGCCAAGCACAAAGCGAGATTGAGGGCACAGATCATGAGAGACATGGTTGACGACGATGATGATCAATGCGGAGATCGAGTTTCATTCGTACGGATCCCAGGAACGTCTCGAGTGGAAGAAGTTTCGTTCTACGACGGTGAGGATTCCATCGTTGAGCGCGAACTCGATGCTGCACACAGCAAACGGATCATCAATCAAGGGTATTCAAATGCATGGTTCAACCAGTCATCCTTAAGAAGAAGATCAAGTTTCTCATGGACACTGGGTGTGGTCATGACCTCATATCTCAGAAGAAGATCGAGAAGCACAGTCTCGAGACACTCGTGACTCCAGAGCCCATATCATTTCAGACAGCCAATGGAATCACCGATACCGATCTCGTGTCGAACTTCCAGACTGAGTCGTTCGAGGAACCGATCAACGCTTATGTGTTGGACGACACGCCGTCGGTGCTTTCCATAGGCAAGAGATGTATGAACTTCAACTACGGGTTTGTGTGGCCTCCCGGAAGGGAACCATTCATGATCAACCCGCAGGGCAAGAGAATATCTCTGTTCGTGAACGGTGACATCCCGTACGTTCGTGCCGGGAGTTCCAAGTCATTGGTTCATGACGATCCGGAGGCCAAAGCGATCACCGAAATCTTCAAGGGTGCGTTGACAGCAGGCAACGTTGACGTCAGCGTCGCAGCTGCCGCTGAAGCTGCACCGAGCGAGATCGAAGCAGAAGAAGAAGGTGATGATCATGAACGACCTCCTGATCCTGAACCCCAAGAACCTCCTATAGAAGAAGTACCAGAGTCCGAGGCCGGACGCCCTCCGGACGACGACGAAGGAAAAGGAGTGGGTGAAATTCCATTGGATGGTGACGATGAGGTGATCATTGATGTGGAAGGCGACGGTGCGCCGAGCCGCAAGGCCAGAGTCGGAACACTGAAAGCCGAAGCGAAGACATTGGCACATCTGTGTACTCATCGCTACCGCAATCCATATTGCGAATCGTGCATACGCGCGAAGATGAAGCACTTGCGAACACAACGAGGTGCATTTCAACGTGTGATCAAACACTGGGGAGATCTTGTGACGTTCGACTTTCCTTGACATGCGCAAGGCTGCCGAAGCAGGCATTGGACTCGATGACGGAGCACGCGAGGTTCTAGTCATCAGGGACATCGCCACCAAAATGATTGCAGCGATTCCCACGGCTTCAAGGAGCACCGACGAAGTCGTCATGGCCATCAGACGCCTCATGGGAAGACGCAAGATTCATATGGCGTACAGTGATGAAGCACCAGAGTTCGATTCAGCTATGGCACAGTTGAAGATCGTGATTGATCATTCTCTTCCAGGGAAACCCAGTAACAATTCACTCGCTGAACGATCAAATCAAGAAGTGATCAACACAGTCGCAGCATCCATGCTACACGCCGGATTGCCCGCTCAATACTGGTCCTTTGCGCTTAATTGCGTGATGCAGAACCTCAACGTTGAAGACGTGGAGGGCGATGGTGATTCAGCATGGAAGCGAATGACTGGAAAGGACTTCGAGGGAAAAGCCATACCCTTTGGTGCCAAAGTCTTCTTCAAGCCGACGGACACAAGGCCGAAGACATATGGCAACAAGTTCGATCCAAAGGGGATTCCAGGCATCTTCGCCGGATACATCATCACTGCTGGTCAAGGATGGTCCAAGAAGTATCGCGTTTGGGATATGAAGGAATTTGCCAACGCGAACTTGTCGATGGACGCATCTGTTCCCAGGAAGTTGATGAGACCGTACGAGACAGAAGTTATCTACTTCCCAGAGGAGATAACGTTTCCCCTGAAAGCCGAGTACGAAAGGATGAATTCAACCATTGAGGGACTCAGGGACAACGTTGACCTCGCTGGCAAGGAGATAAAAGACGTCGATGACGGTGGTGACGGTCCGCCTGGAGGAAATGGTGGCGACGGGGATGATGATGATCAAGATGGTCTTCTTCCTCCACCGGATCCCGGAGAAGATCCTGACTTACAGGACATAGATCCATCTGACATAGAGACGGAGCCGCTCGGCGAAGTCTTCAAGTCAGCAGAACATGAAGCTATTGATGCCATAGGAGACAAAAGACTCGAAGAACTAGACGAAGAGCTGGGTCTACGTGCAGCACCGCCTCCTTCTGAACCAAAGGTCACTGGGAAAGATCGACGATCGCCCCGCGAAGTCGGTCCAACCGGTAGACTCATCCCCGAAGGAGACATCGAAGAACCTGGAGAGATTATCAAGATCTTGAAAGAAAAGAAGTTGGCTCCCGAGGAGATTGAACATTGGAGTACGGGGAAGAAAGGAGACGGCATTGTATATCTTACCGATGACGGTGAAGCTTGCAAGATCGACAAAAGGGGAGTTCCGTACAAGATCCGAAGTGATGGTCGACGAACTCTTCCTACACGGCGACCTATCCATTCTTATTCTCCGGAAGCATGGAAGAAGATGAGCGAAGCGGAGAAGAAGGCAGCATATAAGAAAGAAAAGCGAGACAAAGCTCGAGTTGCCAAGAAAGACCGGAAGAAGGCTGTGATAGGAAAGAAGATAGTCACCAAGGCTTTGGACAACATGATCTTTCCCAAGATTGTCCCGTGTGAAGAAATTGATCTGCAACTCAACGTGACCGTTGACGACGATGATGGTTGGTCATGGGCACAGTCCTATGTGGATCAATATACACAGGAACAATTCTTGGCAGATGTTGTGCCGGCCGTTCCGGCGCATATGGTCATGGATGATAACTGGATTCCTTCTATGCCGTGTACGACTTCTCACAGAAACGTACATCGGGAAAAGAATCATGCAGGAGGATCGTGCTTCAATGCCATGGTCACTCGACCCGTCACACGCAAAGAGATGATCAACAATCCCAAGGCCATGGAAGCTTTCATGAAAGAATGGAAGGGATTGTGGGACCAAGAAGTGTTTGACTTCTCAACTACGCGTGAATATGACGACGTCGTCGCCGAGGCAAAGAAGAAAGGTGAGAAAGTACATATGGCGCGAGTACACGGACTGATCTACGAGAAGAACTATCAGCTCAAAGAGGACGATCCTGCCAGGAAGTTCAAGGGGCGAGGTGTACTACTCGGTGATCAGGTCAAAGACCAGAATATGGAAGCCGCATTGTTTCAGGATTTGGGGAATTCCCCGGCTACGTTTGACGCCTCACGATGGGCAGATTATTACGGATGTCTTCCTGGCAACGATGTCCAGATGGCGGATGCTATCCAAGCATACATTCAGGCTAGATTGTCGGGCACTCCGTGTTGGGTTGAACTGCCTGATGAAGCCTGGCATCCATCTGCGAAACGGCACAAATTCCGTAGGCCGGTATGCCGCCTGATCAAAGCTCTATATGGACATCCTGACGCAGGAACCATGTGGGAACAACATTGCCACACCGCGGTACAGAAAGTAGGGTTCAAGCCGATTGGTGATGAATGGCCATCATTGTATTTTCACCCGCAAATGAAGCTCTTACTTGTCATCTACGTGGATGATCTCAAGATGGCAGGACCCAAAGAGAATCTACCCAAGGGTTGGGACATGCTGCGCCAAGAACTTCGATTGGAAGAAGAAACGCCGCTGGGCTTGTATCTGGGTTGTCGCATCTCCAAGGGCGAGGCAACGTTGCATGACAAAACGAAGGTGCAGACCGTTACCTACGACATGGAGACGTACCTGGACATGACAGTCAAGAAGTACTGCGACGTGACTGGGTTCGATCCGACAAAATTCAAGACGGTACCATCGCCGAGTCCGGCTGAGGAGACTAAGAATCACCCAGCTCGCGCTCCGGCACAGTCAGGTAAAAGCCATCGATGCACGTGGTGTGGACACACCATGCCTGTTGATAAGGATGGTCGGCTCGTTCCGCCTCCACCTATTCCCAAGGCGCCCGAGGAAGAGGAAATCAACGAGGCCAATCGCGGCGCACTTGCTCCGCAGGCAGCCAGCATTCTCATGAAATTGCTTTATGCCGCGCGCATTTGCCGCTTCGATCTTCTGCGCAGTATCAACAATCTCGCACGCAAGATCACGAAATGGACCAAGAAGGAGGATGCTCTTCTTCATCATCTCATGGCCTATGTGCACCAGTCCAAACATCACATGATGATTGGATGGGTCGGGAACTCCTTGGAGGACTCGTCCATCGGGCTGTTTGCAGATGCGGACTATGCAGGTTGTGGAGAAAGTTTGAAATCTACCTCCGGTGCTCACTTGCACATTCAAGGTTCTCATACAAGATTTCCCTTGGCGGGACTTAGCAAAAGGCAGGGATGCTTGAGTCATTCCACACCTGAGGCCGAGATTGTCGCGGCCGACTTTGCCATGTCACGTCTTGGATTGCCTGCTATCACGTTGTGGCAGCAGCTTGGGGGGCAAGACCCCAACTTCGTCTTCTACGACGACAACCAGACCATGATCGGGGTGATTCGCACGGGCAAGAATCCGACTATGCGTCACTTGGAACGTACCCACGGTATCTGCATTGGATGGATGCATTCTATCTTTCAGGAAGGTTACGTTTCTCTTGCCTACGAGGTCACTGCCAAGATGTCCGCGGACATACACACCAAGTCGTTCAAGGATTCTGTATCCTGGACACATGCGTGTCAGCTCATCAACATCTTTCCGCCGGATCTCATTGGCTCCCAGGAGATTATGGATCTGATGCGACCTACTCATTCCCAAAGTACGGATGAGAAGGGTCAGCAGCATTACTCGTTCAAGAGCGAGGTGCCTTGTTTTCCTTACACGCAGACGCCGATCCTCCCTCAGGTGTTGTATCGCGCTGGATTGTCGAGTAAGGAAGGCTTGCAAGAACATGACAGTGTGGACCCCATCCTGGTTGTCAAGTTCCCGCGCATGTTGCGGGGGCCGCCTTCTGCGTTGCCGCCTGGTCGTTACCTTCGGTCGACTTGGATTCTTCGTGAAGGGCAGTGGCACCAGATGGAGGATCGTGCTGCTATCCTTGACACACCGGGCAAGTTCGACCGCTACGTGGAACGTGCTGTGTTTCAGTACCATCCCGTGCGAGGGCATTTGCGCCCCGCTGCCATTGCGGACGTCCTTGCGCCGCCGTTTTTGCCTATTCCTGAACCGCCTCTAGGCCAGTCTTATGTGCGCGCCCTGCCCGCCAAATGGCGAGCGGTGGTTGTCACACTGGCGCGTGCCATCCATGGGGGGTACCAGGGCTTTACATTACACCAGGGATTTTGTTTCAACGGCCAATCCAAGAGTCAAGCCTCTCAATTTGGTTATGACCAATGGTCGTCGGTGTACGAAGATGTATGGCATGATGCGGCGGAACAGAAAAAGGAATATCAAGGATATGATGGAGCAATTGTGCCTCACGTGGTCAATTTCGCCGAAAACAAGCCCAAGGAGGGTCTGGTGATCCAATTCCTCGACCACGATGGAAGGTTGGTCCATGCTTACAAGAATCCTTACAGCCGGTGGAAGTACCGTATCACTATCAAAGATGCTCCAAAGGCAGTGACGGTATGGACATTGATAGGAGTCGATGAGGAGAACTGGTGGAATGAGTATGCTCCAGGCAAGGATTGCATCGCCCAGCATGCTCCCGATTCTCACTACGACCCCGGGCTGCAAGTGAATGTTCTGAGTATGGGGCGAGAAGTTGACGACGCCATGTGCGCCTACATCTTTGATGTGGTGCAAGCAAGGAAAGACAACCCTAACTCCGTAATCTTCATTGGTGCAGGGGTGTTGGGCAAGAATTCGTGGCTAAGTCGGAAAATCGCTGACAACCCCGAAAAGGGCAAATTGCGGACAGACTACCCATGGGGGGAGGTCGTCCAAAGAATTGCGCGCAGAGCGGCGTCATGGGGGTTCCAAATTATCATCGAAGTGCCTCCTCGAGTACCAGTCCAGGAAACCAAGCAGTATAAGGGACTTCAGGAAGATGCCATGTGGAAGAGCATCAAGATCCAAGGGTGCACTCACGGGCAGCGTTATATCTTTCGGGATCCTGTATCTCCTGGAACCGCCGTTGAGCTCGGCTACTGCAAGGATGAATGGGAGTACATTGCCGCAAACGTCGCGCTGCATCCTAAGTCGTCTGACGTGTGCTCGTCCAAACATTTGCACATGACTGATTCGGACGCTAAGGATCGATCTGATAAATGCGAGTTGACTAGCCAAATCTCCAGAAGATTGCTTAAAGCCTTGAAATTTCAGGCAACTGGCGATGGGAGATTGGTAGCCATGCCGTCGAAGGCTGGTGGACGGAAGCCGGACTGCATGATTGTTGACCTCTGTGGCTTGGGTAACGGCTACGCCGTACCTAAGTCCACTAAGGGTTGCTCTCGCATAACTTGCAAGGAGCTGATCAGCTCCAAGGCCGATGAGGACAGCCTTATCGGTACAATGAAGGATGCGTGCCGGAACGACCTGCGCACACCTGTGCTATTTGTGGCATCGCTTTTGCGATCAGGTGCTGGTCCTGGAAGTAGTGAAGGGGCTTGCGTGGGGGGTGAAAAACGTTCTGGTGGGAAGTACAAGGTTTTCAGAAGTGTCTTGAAATCTCTCAAACGCCTGCTGAAGAAGTGTGCGGAATTTTCCGACGTCTATTTTTCGCTTGACATGCCTTCTTCATGCTCATGTTGGTCTTGGCCAGAGTTGCATGCTCTTGTTTCAAGTGGCAAGGTGACGAAGGTTAAGGTTGATGATCATGTTGGTGCTGGTGGCGATGGTGGTGGACGCAGGATCATGTTCTCTAACATGCCTGAAGCGGAACGTTTGGTGATGAGACTGAATGATTGCTTGGACCATGACTCGAAGAACAGTTTGTTGCAGCGCATTGATGTTTCATGGCGGTCAATTGCGAGAAATGTTCGCAGCCTTGTTCGAGCTCATGTCAGTGTCAGTCATGTTGCACATGAATCTGAGGACATTGCATGGCAGCAACATCAGTGTGTAGACGCTGATGAAGGGGCTATTAGACAGCCCCAACTAAGGAACAACTAAGGTCTGACCAGACGGATCGGGGAAGGGTGCCTCTTACGGAGAACCCGGAACCGTGAAGTCGAGTAGGGTGTAGGGACTTCCCTCCTACGGAGGAAGGACCGAAACCCGAGCCATGGCTGAAAGCTACAATGCCTACGAGCTGGCCTTCGATGGAGTGGACCACGAGGAAGTTTTCCCGTCTGGTGGGATGATGCGAACGTTTCTGAAGTTCCACAAATTCCTGGAGATGTATTCTGGGGATGCGTCGCAGAGCGTCTCGCTCCCGCCGAAGATTACGAAAGACAAAGTGGTCGACAATGATCTCATTCGCACATGGGCAGCTTTCAAAGCACCTCCGTTGGTCTTGCTGTTCACATGTGCAAATCTGTCGTCAGGTGGAGATCTTTCCATTCGAGTCCGAGAAATCCTCAAAGCTTGCTTGCTTGCCGCTCCTGAGGAGTACATGGACAAACCCTATGGGGAGATACTTGCCATGGTCACTAAGTTTGGTGGAGGTCTCAAACACATTGTTGCTGACCACGAAGGAAAGTACAATGCCATCACCAGGTTCATGGTGGATGAGGAAGTGATCCGCGATGATGCAAAATTGGCTGTGGTTGAACTGGAACAAGAACGAAAGCAAGTTCGGTTCGACTTGAACACTGCAACAAGGAACATCGTCACTGCGGACGGCTACTACAACCTCGCTGTTCTCATCAACTCCGTGGAGACGCCCTACCAGACTGTGACAGACACGAGAATCCAACAATGGTATACGGTGAATCAGGACTACTACCACAAGTTGCCAATGTCGGGTAGAGCACCTGACCAATCAGACCTGTTGGCGGAGCCTACGTTATGTAGGGTGTGCAAGCTGATGTACATGTTCGCGAAGCACACTGGATATGGACTACGGACCTACAACCAGGAATGTGCTGCGAACAACGATGGCGCCACGCCACTCAACGTTCACCAGCTGGCCATGATGATGCGCACAATGCCTCAAGGCATGGGACACCCGCTCGCCTTTGCGATGAACTCGCTCCAGGCGTTCAGTGTCTGTCTCCACGTGCTTCATTCCTACGTATCATGGGTTGATCCAGACACTGGACACCCGCATTACAGATGGTCCAAATGATGTGCTCCCTGATTCCGACTACACCACGTACGCTTTCCTCAAGCACCACGTGGATGCTGTATGTGCAGATCAAGACAGGAACGGCTTCCAATTGCCGGATGCGTTCCGTAGCTACACCTGGAATCAATGCGGAGTTGAATCTGGATATGTGGTCGACTGCTCTACCAAACGCGCCACGTTGAGCATATGGGAAGCAGAATTCCAACAGATGGAGGCACCAAGACCGCTTATGCAAGATGATGGCCTATTTCCGCCCAATCTTCAACGGCATCCTAGCTGGGTGTATTCTACCCAGACCCCCGGACGGATCCAAAAAGTAGATCCACCATTTCGTTGCGTATCTGTCTATGCATGTGTGGTTCCAAAAACACACTGCGGATCTACATCCATGGTAAATCAGCACTGTTAACGAAAGACCTATATTCGAAGTAGTTTGGCTCAAAACCACTGCGAAAAAAGAAAAAACAAAAAAAAGAAAGCTTAAGAGAGATTCGAGTAACAGAAAGAGAGAGGACCATATGAAATACATACAAACTGTTATTCGCCGGTGTGGTGAGGCATTAGAAAGCTTGCATTGTTGGTTTGGAATGTCAGGAAGTCGTTTCGTAGCATAAAGCGATCAAGAGTCTGTGTTTGGAGCGAGGTTTTCCGAAAGCTTGTGTGGTTATTGGGATTTTGAGGAATTGAACGGAATATGAGTAGAAACCGAAGCCTTATCCTTAGTTTCCTTCCACTCCTTCTATAGAACACATCATTTAAAGTAGAACGAGGCAGCAAAAGCATTGTACATGTGTGTTACTGCATGGTCGTATGAAAAAATGCTGCAATCTTGACTGTAGCTATATTCAAATTCGCATCATGAGCATACATCACACAGGCCCCACAGCCAAAGGTCCCATTTCCTGGCCCAGTCCTCCGGTTTTATGGTATTATAGCTGCTGGGTTGTCGGTAGGCGGAATAATTCCTTAAAACCCTGTTGGCCAGATTCCAATCGCTGATTAAGCCTAAGTTTTTAGATATTAAAACCTATAAAACTAGCAAGCCCACCCCCGAAGCCCGAACCCCGAAGTCACATCCAGAGAGCTCCCACAGCTGGCCGCATTCGCCGCCCGAGATCTCAGCAGGATGCCCAATGGGCACGGGGTTCGAGGTTGTGCCAAGTTTCGGTGTCCAGAATGCAGATCGAGATTTCTGCCCACTTCCTGGGATGTGAGTAAGGCTTACTTCCAGAATCGGGTTTAGTGCGCTCGCTCTATGTTGGCTAACTTTAGACTTTTCTAGTCTGCGGACCTAAAGCCCTAATCCCCCAGTCTTAGGACCTAAAGCCTTATAATCCCAGAACCCCTACATACTACCTGTAGCTGCCTTATGTCACACTGCAGCTTCTAACTCGATCTTAGACCCCAAGTATCACCCGCAACCCGTACTGCTGTACACAGCGATCGAACACTGCCGGTGCTGCTGCGACTCTGCAATAATCTACCGCCAAACATCCTAGTCTAGATCAGTCGACCGTGCATTTGCCAGCAATGGCGGGCAAAGCTCAGAAGAGACCGGCGGCTGGGCAGCGAGTTCGGAGGGTGGGGTTCAAGAATTTTCGACAACTGGCATCAGCGATGGCACCATTTATCAACACGAAACACTTCAGCACATATACCACTAACCGGGACATGGCGAAGATGGACAAAAAGAAGCTTCAGTCTCGGCCATCCAGCTCTATATAGAATACTGGTTTCGTTTCTTTTAAACTTCGGGGTTGCTTGGGTCGGGGTTTGAGCTTTTCAACCGATCCGAATCGAGGTTATTCCAAGGAATTTTCCAAGCTACGATTTCCCTCAGCCCGACGTGGAACTTCCCTGATGCTGTGCTGAAGAAGAGCCTTTTGCATATCTTGAAAATGGAGGACCCAGCAAGCTAGCTTTTATCTAGATTCTGGTTCTTGTGAATGGAAACTTTTGGCATTCTAGCACTACAGCAACGAAACAGGACAGAACAGAACTCAGTGCCGCGATCGAGCCATCAGATAGAGATACATGGGCGACTACCAATGCTTTGCGATTGAGTGCTGCCTTTCGCCATTACAGCCAGTCGTCACTCCGTCGTCGCGAATGGGTCCCCGAGGCCCGCTCGTTACAAAACTTATTTTTGTCTAGTGTGTTCGGAAATGAAATATTAATACGTGGCCGATATCCCTGGCTCGGCAGGCACACAGAAGACCTCAGAGAACCCCGAGCGATGTTGCAGCAGCACAGAGGTCAAGCAAGCGCCGAAGGCTTAAGGGGAAGCAGAAAGATCCCGAAAATGAGTCAGCAGATGGTGCCGAGCCAGATGATGATGAGAAGGATGAGCATCAAGATGATGAGTGTGTTGATGGCAGTGGCAGCGACGACAGCAGCAGCAGCAGCAGCAGCTCGTCTTCGTCGCCAACAAGCAGTAGCAGCAACAGCAGCAACATCAACAATGATGACAAGCAGAAGGCAACATGTGAAATTGCCGAGGAGCAAAAGCCAGCAGAAGCACGACAACCCAGAGAGCAATCCCCGCAAACAAAGCAAGACGAGCCAGCAGTGCAAAGAAGCAGCAAGCAAGATGTGCCAGACATGTCAGAGCCCTGGACTTAATCATCGTAGGCTGGCATCAATGCACTATTCTCTGTACTACTGGCATCAATCATCAATGCATTATTCTCCGTACTGCTTTCTCAGAAACAAATGCACCCCAGCCCCCGCCGCACGGGATCCCAAACAAATGAACATGCCAAGGTAGCTGCTGCTACCGCCGTCGCCAACGACTGGTTCTTGAACGCCTTGGACGGAATGCTGGCTGGCGATGACCCATGTGGGACTTCGTCTTTCAGTTGCCCGTCTGCACAAGCGGTTCTGGCTGGAAAGCTCCCCAAACTGTGCAGCTGTGATCTCCCAAGCTTTAGGCCCTCATGTCGAAGAGTGAAGTTAGACCTGAGTCCGATGACGAGTGGCTTGTCGAGCTGCTGAGTAGTCATGCCGGTAGCAGTTCCAGGGCGGCAGAAAGCTCCATGGATGTAGAGGGCGATACCTTGCAGCAGCTGTTGACGAGTGATGGGTCTGGGTCACATGATGGATTGGATGAGCCTTCTTTGTCAAGCCTGCTGGTCAAGCATTCAGAGTTTTGTAAAGGGGGACCATGTGTTGCAACGGCAGCGAGCCGATGCGAAAATCCTGTGAGCTTTTCGGGTGCCTTTGTCATGGTGGATGGTCGTCGCGAGCAGCTGGTCAGTGCAAACTACTACAAGACACTCATTCCTGTCGCACTGCAGAACCTGCCACGACTTCAGTCGGTTATGCGAACCGTGCTTGCAGATCCTCAGATACATGTGGATTTTTTGACATGTCAGCTGGCATCCAAAATTCTGGAACACGCCTACACCCGGATCCGCCATCTCATTTCTACTTCCGTGAAGTTTAAGATCGGACAGACAGCAGACCCCTCCCATCGCTGGAGACGTGCTGCCCATTCTTACCTGCTCGAGAAGCCGAGAGTATTCCGGAGCATGAAGCTGCTTGCGATTTTCGAGCATGGGGAGGCTGCTGCAATGCTTGAGGCGGCACTCATTGCTACGTTTATTTCTCACGAAGCTTGTTTGAATGTGGCCCTGGGAGGAGAGTCTATCTCCAAGATAGATGGACCCTTTTTTGTGTACGCCGTGGTTTCTGATTAAAGCTGTCTGGCGAACCGTGTTTTACATTATCACACGTATATGTCGCTCGATCTGCTGGAGCACCCGCTATTACACTATTGCATAAGCAAGTCGCTCGATGTGCTTGGATGCCAGCAAAGCCTGGGTCGCAGCTTTCATAAAGATCCGATCCTGAGTTTCGCTGGCTTGGGCTGCATATTGCTAGCCGGAATATCCTTTAGGGGTCCAGGGACTAGGGTTCAGGGGTGAGGGGTTCAGGGATTTAGGGTTTCGCCTCGGGGATTTGGGATGATTACGATTCGGTGTTGGTGCATACATTATCCATCGTGCCTGGTGTCGGGTCTGCTTGGGTTCCACACAGGTTTGGGCCTAGTGTTGTCTGAATATAGTGATTGTGGTTTGCTTAGGATGCAGCAACAAAAGCCTCCGGGGTGTGCAATGTTTCAAACCTTTCTCTGTATGTCTCTCTCTCTCTCTCTCTCTCTCTTTCTCTCTCTCTCTCTCTCTCTCTCTCTCTCTCTTTCTCTCTTTCTCCGTCTCTCGCTCTCTCTTTCTACATCTCCTTCTCACTCTCACTCACTCTCTCTCCTCTCTCTCTCTTTCTATCTCTCTCTCTCTCTCTCTCTCTCTCTCTCTCTCTCTCTCTTTCCATACCCTCGCCGCAACCAATTGCCATGAAAAGCTATAATAAGCACAGTGTGTCCCCAAAACACCGATCAATCCCACTCTGTACATCAGCTATATCGATAGCTCTAATTGTACTTATTTGCGAACAATCCTACCAGGCGGGAGCCAACCTATTGAATTGAACCCCTGATCTAAATCAGATCCCACCCACCATAAAACTGGAGCCTTCGATCCAGCTCATGTAGCTATAGCCTTCGAGCCAACCCATTATTATATATGTATATTCTATAACCTCGATCCAACCCGCTTTTTACACCTGGACTTTGAAACTTCAACCCCGACCCACTAAACTCTGATTCTAGAGCCTGGACCCGACCCGCTGAAACTTGAACCTTCGATGCAACTCCTATCTAAGACTTAAAAAAGCCGTTCACTTAAACAGGAATCGGGATCAGAGCCACCTTGCACCCTGAACCTCAACCCCTAAGTATATATAGACCTTTGATAAACCCTTGATCAGCAGATGCCCAGGCTACGCATCGCCAACTCCTGGCCCTCCGAGACGTTCTGCAGTCTTCGCGGCCCAGGACAGTAGTGCTCCTGAACAAGATTGCCCCAAGTGGGCGATGCATCCTAAAGCCCTAAGCCCTAAGCTTACACCGTAAACCATAAGTGTCATAATAAACTCCAGACCCCAAACCCGAAGGACGACGAGAACGAGGCGAATGGCAAGGTGAAGGCCGAGGAGCCAACAGCGAAGAAGCCCAAAATGGGCGACCGGGAGCAGAAACCCAAGGAGACCGACAAGAAGCAGCCGAAACCCAAGGAGACCGACGACAAGACGCAGCCGAAGCCCAAGGAGACCGACGACAAGACGCAGCCGAAGCCCAAGGAGACCGACGACAAGACGCAGCCGAAGCCCAAGGAGACCGACGACAAGCAGCCGAAACCCGAGAAGACCGACGACAAGCAGCCGAAACCCGAGAAGACCGACGACAACAAGGACCCGAAGAAGAACAGCAAGGAGAAGCAGAAAAAAAAGAAGATCGAGAAGACCGACGACAAGAAGCAGCCGCAGACCCACGACAAGAACCAGCCGAAAGCGACAGAGACCGAGGACAAGAAGCAGCCGAAGACCGGAGACAAGAAGCAGCCGAAAGCGACAGAGACCGAGGACAAGACGCAGGGTGATGTGACGTGGAGCAATCTGCACGAGAAGGCCGTGTGCGATGGCGAGTTCAGTTCCGAGCCCTTTGTGAAAGACGACGAGGTCTATGTCTCCTTTGAGTCTGGCCTGGAGTGGCGGGTGCCGCATTTGGTGCCCCATGACTTGAAAGGCGGGCAAAAAGCTTTGCCTATGGTCGGAAACGCCCAGCAGCCGAAGCGGAAGCCCAAACCCAAAGCCTCTCCGAAACCAGTGCCTGATTTTGATCTAGGCTGCTGCAGGATAAAATACTGTACGCAGGGCAACAAAATGCCAATCTTGAAGTTCGAGGTGCGAGCTGACAGGACTGGGCCGTGTTCGCTTTTCAAGCAAAAGATGCAAGTGGTAGTGAAGGAAGGTGGCTTCACGGCGGAGCAGGGGATGAACTTCCTCAAAAGTTTCGCCTTTGCTTACGATGGCATGAACATGAACCCCGACGAGATAGATTTCAGGGTTTGCAAGCAATCGTTGCTTGACTACGGGTCCAAGAACGGAGTTGATTGGAGCAAGCATCTGAGCTGGAAGTTCATCAACAAGCTAAAGCTGCCGGGGTTTCCTGAGGCGAGCATCGGTTTGATTTAGCCGCTTTTTTTATTTTTGGTCTTGGGCAAGAACGATCTTCGTCGAGAGTGTGCTTTGTCATATTGAATGTAGTTAAGGCCTCAGCCTGCACCCTCGGACCACGACGGCGAGAAGGGCGACGCTGCTGATGGTGAGGGCGATGATGACGACAACGAGGGCGAAGGCGAGGAGGAGGAGCAGACAGAAAACGACCCGGCGATGGAAGGCTCCCAGCCCGCCCTCTAAACCCCAACCCTGAACCCTGAAACCCTAAACCCAAACCCGAAACCCTACACGCAACGTCGTTGTGACTACATACAAAGACTTCTTCTGTAGGAGTGCAAGCAGGATCGTAATATATATATATATATATGTATATATATATATATATATATATGCAGATTTTACATCTATGGACTTCATACGCACAGTCGCAGTCGCTGCTACAGTTCTTTGACTACAAAACGTTGCAGATAAGTGCTTTACCAGAATCACAACCCTAAGCCCTAAACCCTAAGTCCTTAGATTTAGCATACCTCCTTCCATGAACCCCCCTCAAGCTCAGGCTTGGATCGCCTCGGCTCGGCTGCTGACATGATGCTGGGGACGAATGGAGATGATCTAGTCTAGGAGTGTGCAGAGAAGTCTTTATATCGGATGTTGTGTGCTTTGAAGCCTAGCCCTGTTCTGACTGGCCCGTCCTTATAACCCATAACATCACCCCGAGGTCCTCTGCAAGAACCGTAGCCACTGATCGTAGAAGCCTCAGATGTGCTCCGGGTGCATTCATTTCCGACTAAAGGTTTTCCACTTGCGAAGCAGCACTAGCTAATTCTTATATTGGCTTATTAAGACTCCAAAACCCGACCCGAAACCATAAGCCCTGCAGCCTCTGAAAACCGAATCACGTCGTGAGCACTCTGGGGTTTCTTCAATCGATTGCAACAGGGGCTGCTCTAGGCTTGGCAGAGCTTCGGATGATCTGATGCGAAGCTGGAGTGAGATCGACCCACGCCCTAAGGTAGTCATGTATAGCAGCCTGGTAACTTTAACACTAGCAATCGTAGTTCGGATCGTCTATAGTCATACCTGTTATAATAGGTGGAGATGTGTCGGGGTATCAGACTCGTGGGCCGGCCGAAGGTATATCGTCTAGTGGGGTTGCACCCTGGGCCCTAAAGTCAAAACTCGCTAGCCTCTATAGAAGCTCTGAATTACTTATCGGTCAGGGATGAGAAACATGTCAACAGCCCCGGCTGAATCCATACGCAGGCGATCTCAACTCCTGAGACAGCATCGTTGTCCTTCATATAGTGAAACCCCAAAGACTCCACCTCTAGCTTAAGCCCTTAGTAGCAAACCCTCGGACACCATAAATTTTTAATGGCGAATCCCCGTGCACCCGTGGCCCCGCCCAGGGACTCGAGTGATGCTCTCCCAGCAGCAGCACGTACAGGCTGTCGGTGCAAGGTTTTCGGTTGTCGCATATCTAGGCAGTCTTTGTACTTGCTGGAAGAACAAGGCCATCGTCGTTTATCTCCGATAAATTATGGAAGCTAGGGTAGCAACTGTTCTTGATCGCAAGTATTGAATAGGCCGCAATGAAAAGTCTGATCCCCTTTCCGGTAGATGCTGCTATTAAGCCTAGGAACTGAACCCGGCATTCCACTATGACTGACGTTTGGGGGGGGGTTGGACGTCTGTGTTTTATGGGCTATTCGATTGTATATAAGGGCTTGGAGGCTTACAAGTACCAAGCACCGATGGCACCAGCTGCTGGCGATGCTTTTTTGAGTTGGAGGAGCAGCAGGCTGTAGCAAGTGGTCCCGCTAGTGTGGTTAATATTGCACTAAAGCTCTAAAGCTTCCTGACAGCATGGGACACAACCCGATAGCCTAACCCTAAACCCGAAACCCTATGTGGAAACGGTACGTAGCTCCCACCGATCTGCTACATTGTTGTATAACAATGCAGATGTGTGACATTTACATGGTCGGATTAGTATCCCTTTCACCGAAGTCGCACACACTGTAGTTCCTTTCCACAAGGTCATAACACATGACAGGGGTGTTCTAAGTACAGCCGACTATTGGACTTAGATCTCTGTATCGGAAGCTCTTGAATACACAAGATTAATTTCCAAATCCTTTCAGGCTTTGGGTTCGAGGGACGAACATAAGGACAGGTACGTGTTTGTAGTCGGTGTGCACGCCTGTGCATGTATTTACATTGTGCCTCTATAATGGAAAAAGGACAAACATGTGCATGTGTGTAGAAACACAGACATGTATACTAATACACTGCAGGGTAAATGTATGAGTGCTTATACATACATACATAGTCATGTATATATATATATGTATATATTTGCATATATATATATACACACACATGTCTATCTCTAATGTGTATATATGCACATTCTCTGCAAGTGTGGATATATATATATATATATATATATATATATGTACGTATATATGTTTTTGTGTATATATAGAATATGCTGTATACCTATATATATATATATGATAATAATAACAATAATATAGTGATAAGATAGCGATACAAAAATATCGTTCTAATTATATATGGAGGGGTTCCAGATTGAGAGGTTGTGGTGTTGTGGCCGAGTTGCAAGAACCACCATATAGAAGAGGATCCAGAATCGCCACAGCTGCTGCGAATCCTCGGATCCCGACGCAAATCATCAGTCGTCGTGCCAAAACACGGAAACCGCAGTATCCGCAGATTGGTGGTTTCACAGCCCAAAAACGACCCCGATGAAGTGTCTCCGTGAGATCGCATCCATGTACTTGAGTCATAGAGAGCCAGGGATGTTGATGAGTCAAAGTGGATCCCCGATGAGGTCCCCCGATGAAGTCTCCGCTACTGGTGCAGCCTGTGTCATGGTCTGTAGAGAGCCACAGATCTTGATGAGTCAAACTGGATCCCCGATGAGGTCCCGATGAAGTGTCCAGGTCCTGTTTTGAAGCCTCCCGGAAGCCTGAAATTAATGTATGCTGATAATCATAGCGACATAATACTGGGATCTGGATACGCAACCCAATTCTAGATCCTACTGTGCTGGCTCGTGCTAATCTAAAGACTAGAAACTTGCAATAGTCGAGGCTCCTGCTCCGGAAGTTTTTATATATATGCACCTAATGTACTCCCATGCAATTATGGCACCGAATGGATGTGGATACACAGCTGATTGTAGATCCCACCGTGGTCTAGGCTTTGTCAATCTAAAGACTAGAAACTTACTTCCTGTCAAGGCTTCTGCAACCAAAGCCTATATTTCTGGATACGCAGTGCTTTCTAGATCCGATCCGTGTGGTGGTTGGGTATTTTAAGACTAGAGACTTATAGCCCCCAAGTGGATCTAGATACGCAAACGATGCTAGATCCGATCGATATGTGGGTTTTTGTGAATGTAAAGACTAGAAACTTATATATACCCAAGCTTCTTAATTTATATCTTATATAAGAAAGTATAGCAGTAATAATAATAGGAAGCTCTTAAAATTCTTTTGCCTAGTGGATCTAGATACGCAGCGGTTTCTAGATCCGATCCGTGTTGTGGGTTTTATGAATCTAAAAATTAGAAACTTATTATTATACCCCTAAGCTTACATTCCTGCGATTAGCAGAGTATACCTGTGCATGCGAAATCGTGCGATTCGTGATGGCTCGATCGAACCTATGCAGCCGCTGAGCTGCTCGGCATTTTGCCGATTATAGAAGTAGCTCGGAAAGTTTCAGAGGTTTTGATCCTGCAGACAACATGTCTGCAGTAGATTCTGCGGATACACAGCAATGCACATCCGAGGGATTGGCCGGGGGAGAACCTGTTCCTGCGACCCCGGAAGCCTTTCAGGCCACGCAGGTCACTTCTCCCACTCCCGCTTCGACTCCTGAGACCCCCTCCGCAACCTCGGAGCCGAATGCTAAAGATGCCCCAGAAGCCCATGCTGCCGAGCCACCCGTGCCGAAGGATGATGTCAAGTTGACAGCTGCAGCTCTGCAGGATGCCAGGTCCAACTTTGCCGAGCACCACGGCCTCGCGATTGAGGCGGTTACGGATGAAATGATCCAGACTTCTGAGTTGGGCCCAGTCCACTGGGCCACGCAGAAGACAAACCTGGGGGCCCGGGGACCGGCGAGCCAGGCGATGCAGAGAGCACTGAAGCATCGGCCGGACGTGAAAGAACTTTACCAGGTACTACTTGATTCGGAAAAAACAGCTTTTCGTGCTGCCTGGACATGCTCGAGAGATTTCGCCTTCACGTCCTCGAAAAGGACGACATCTAATGTTTTCCGAAAGAGGAAGGAAGACGTTGGGGTTTTCAAAACCCAACTCCAGTTGGAGGCCATCTTGGGAGGCAGCCACCAGCCGGAAGCTGTGATGCAGGCGAAGAACTACATGAGTATGTGTCTGCGAAACGATCTGAAGGCTGGGCTTCCACAAAGGGTTGGGTTTTCTTGCAAGCCACTTAGACAACTTATAATGCCTTTGCAATAATCCTGGCCCAAAACCCGACCTCCTAAAGAACCTAAACCCTGAAACCTAGACCCCTTCAGCCCTAAATCTGCCTTTTCCCAAAACTTATGTGCCCTTATACAGCTTTAATTAAAAAAAACCCTTCAGCCCTAAACCTGCTGTGCTCCCAGAACCTAAACCTTAAAAAGCTTGGACCCCCTTCAGCCCCAAAATCCAATACAACACACTCCGCTGCAGGAGTATTGCTACATGTTCAACGACTGGCTGAAAGCCCCCACCTACCTCTGGGTGGAGTCCCTGGTGTCTTCGATGTCGGAGACCACCTGGAAAAATGAAGTCACTGTGGAGGTGCAGGACGAGCCGATCGTTGGATCTTGGGCTTACAAGGCCCAATTCTGCAAAGCTGCGAGATGCTATGCGGTCGAGAAGGGCCTGTATGCCAAGGATGTAACAAGAGAAATGATCGAGGCGACCGACCTGGGGGTTCGGGGATATGCTGAACTCTACGCTTCGACGCCGGCCGCCTTGCCGCAGCCGGGCGGAGATGGATCCGCCAGCAAGACCGCCCCGAAGCCAGGAGGACCGATTCCGACGCCATCGCCGGCACCGGCACCTAAAGCAAAGGGCAAACCGGGCAAGACGGAGAAGGCTACTTTGGAGGCTATGGTCGGCCAAGGCAAGGTTGAGGGTAATGATGAAACCGGTCAGCCGGAGACTAAGAAGCCTAGGAAGGGTGGTGCTGGTGGCAATGTCACTAGCAAGAAAGAACGGGAACTCAAAGAGTTCTTGGCCTTGGAAGCTCAGAGTGACAATTGTATGACGGCGATTGCAGCTGATATGAGTGCCAACCCGGCTGCCTGGAGCTGGGCAAAGGACTTTGTACAGCAGTATAAGTCCCTTAGGACAGAGATCGTGCAGTTGTATGCAGACACTGAGTTCTTCAAGGAAGCCAAGGTAGCTGCCCTATCCGCTAAAGAAACCAGCCGGCTACGCAAATCTTACGGCATTGATTATCATTCGAAGTTGTGCGAGTGGTGCTTGCAACTCGGGCCTAAAATTACGGCCATGAGTGAATGCACTACCAAGATTCGACAGATGGCCGATGCTCAAGCTACCGCTGTGGCTGGAACCCCTTCCAAACCTTCAAAGGCCTCGACTCGGAAACCGAAGCGGCTGGCCTCGCAAGCATCGCTATCCGCATAGGAGGATCGACGTCCTCGTTCGTGGGTTTTGTGCAGTGCTGCAGGAAGGGTCCTTGAAGTGTAGCCGTGTAGCCAGCCCTTCATGCATCGATCTTGGTATGTACAAATAGACTGCAGTACTTATAGATCCGAATCCTAGAAAGGTTCGTTACTTAGAGATTAGAAGCCCTTCAATTTGATCATACACCCGATAAAACCCTAAAGCCCTAAACCCCCAAACCCCCAAACCCTAAACCTTAAATCCCCGACGAGCTTGAAATCCAGGTTTGGTGCAGCTAGAACTCCTGTCCCAGATCCCGGGAACCTTCCTGATTGCACTGCTTTGTCTATGGGGAATGTGCTCAGGGCACTTGGAGTAGTGTGGCTGAGTGTGAACCGGTAGTGTCGCCGATTGATGCTGGCAGGCCTCTGTAGGAAGTCTTCTAGCCGTATCGCAAACCTGAGAGTCTAAGCCCCAGACGCCTACCCGTCCGGTACTTTACTCGAGACCTTGAGCCCAACCCTGCGAAACCCCAAACCCTAAAGTCTAAAGTGCTATAGCTTGGCCTCAGCAGCCTGAACAATCGGTTGCATTGCCCTCGATCTTTAGCAGCTGGTGCCAGTGCAGTGTAGGTTCGAAGCTTGTCGGTGCGGGAAGACCCGGAAATTCTCACGCACACAGCAACGTTTTAGCTTAGATTGCTCATGTCCCAGAACCCTATCACCTTAAGCCTGTGTGCTGTGACCACCTTTTCATCCCTAGTCTCTGCAGTCTCATCACGACAAGTTTAGACAACTGCCGACGTGTGCCAGCTTGTCCGTTGCGAAGCTAGTTACCGTGCAGCAGCATGTTCCGATGTGTCCGATGAAAACAACTTCCGACTTCTGAAGTTGCATGCTCTGTAGATAGAGTGTATTGGAAGCCTAGACCACAAAGTTCGAAGCTGCAACAAAGAACCCGAGTCCCAACCCCTAAACTCAAACCCCAAGCCCAAAGCCTGAAGCTTAACCTAGTGTCTACCCGGACCCCTATCATAAACCCCAGGCCCAAACCTCAGGCCCCAGGACCGATTGAGAAGCGAGAGCCTGAAGCTAGATCTCTTTGTTTGCAAGCCCCGAACCTCAACACCGAAATCGCATCATTATACTGTTCAGTGCTGTGCGACCTGTGCTTCCAGAGCCAGCTGC
The DNA here is from genome assembly GCA_905221615.1 of Symbiodinium sp. CCMP2592. Lineage (NCBI taxonomy): Eukaryota > Dinophyceae > Suessiales > Symbiodiniaceae > Symbiodinium > Symbiodinium sp. CCMP2592. The sequence goes on from CAJNDT010001982.1 coordinate 30,777, forward strand.
AATAAGCAGACTTCGCAGTATCGGCAGAGCCTCGTTTGCATGATGTCCGATGACTTGCTTGCATGGGCAAAGACCTGTAGGCCCAAAGCCGACACAAATATTAAAAGGCACAGGTTCAGGCCGTCCAAACTCAGCCAAAACAAACCCTAGGCAACAGCCCCGGACCTCAACTCCTTCTCCCAACCTTCGTGAAAGTAGCCACCTAGCTATGCATGAGTTTCAAAAGAGCTCGCACGCTCGAGCAGATTGGTGGTGCCTTCACTGTAGATGCCGAGCAGGAGCCAGAAGATGCTGGGTATCGTGAGGCGGCTGGGAAACGGTTTAAACAATATCTCCTAGAGAGGTACAGTACAGGAAAAACTACCGCTGCCGATACCTGCATTTTGGCCTATCTTCACAATGAGTCTGGAGGCAAAGGCACAGAGGACATTGGCTTGCCACCAGAGAAGGCATCGCGACACGCCACCGAGCATCTTCGGCTCCCAGGTCTTGGATTGGCAGTTTTTTTGTTCGTCGATTCGTACATTGAGGCCTTAAGGACTCAAGGGGATCTAGGGTTTTAGGGTTCACGGGTTTAGGGTTTGATGTTTTGGGTCCGGTGTTCTTGCTGAATCTAGCTAAGTTGCCACCTGGCGAAGCAGTTCGAAGAACCCTACGTCGAGTATGTAGCTGTGCCCATGAATTGCAAAAAATCTATTGGGCGAATATCCGTGCAACATCCTACCAGAGTTACCTCAGACATTCTTCGACGGGAGCTGCAAAAGTTGGGCCTCTTAGGAGACGGTCCGCCAAAAGACCCGGACTGTGTTGCAAAACTTCTGGATGCCGACAAAGAGTACTTGAGTCTTTATGATCAACATCCAGTCGTGCTTGATGCTCTCGAGGCTGGCTTGCCGAAGGAACGTATCATCCCTGTTGCTGTTTACTTTGACGGAGTACAGTACACTAAGAATGAGAACTTCCTTGGTTTTTACGTTACAAATCTTCGGACAAAGCGCCAACAGCTCGTCTGGCTGCTCAGTGCCTTTGGCTTGTTTATAGGGTCTGGGGCATTAGGGTTTGTAGGGTTTCCGAATTAGCAAAGCCGCCATCCGATCTTGAGTCGAAATAGGAAACCTTTTCCTAATTATTGTTTGACAGGAAGAACTATAATCAGATAGCAAACCCATCAACCCTCGGTTTCCCCAAACCTTATTTTTAAAACCAGCAGCCTAAACTTCATATTCTGTTTATGGTCAGGACTCTCAGAGCTTTGCTCATGTGGGTGCCGGGGGTGGTGCTCCGTGTTTCCTTTGCTGGACCACTTTCGGCGAGATATGTGTGCCCCTCACAAGGACCTCCGTTCTTGCATCATCGACTATAAAGCAGATTGGCCTGCCTACATCGAACTGTGCGGATTCCGCACATGGTCGCACAACAAGCACCCGTGTCCACTTTGCACCGTGAACCAAACGAATATGCGGGCTCTCGGGACGATGACTCTTCACAGCTGCCCGCACAGTCTTTTCGACCAGACGGCCTACGAGGAGCTCCTCGCTGCGACCTTTCGAGACACTCACATCCAATATTCCATGTCCACAAAGCTTTCGTTTTTGTGGTCTGATAAAGCCCACCATATTTCGTACACAACAGACGATCTTCAATATCGCGAAAGCGAATATTAAGCACATGTAAAGCAAGCAAGGAGATCTTCGTGCCGGACGAGGACACGAAACTGCGGATCAACGCACAACTTCGCTACCGGAGGCCTGGTCGAGGCAGATGCTTGAAGCAGAACATTCCTCTTCTGGGTCTCCGAAAGGGCTGGCGGCTTGAGCCGAGCTCTTCCTTGCCAGATGTCGACGACTTCGCGAAGCAACGCTGCCCGTTCTCTTGTGTTTTCTACACTGGAGGGAAAGATGGGAGAGTTCTTCATTTGTCGCCTTTCCTGCAGATCCCTGGGGTCACGATGAACACCTGGTGTGTGGATGTTTTGCACACATGGCATTACGGACCTATGTCCACATTCATCGCACATTCCTTGAGGCATCTGCTCCGATCGCCAGTCTACCGGCCGTCGGCATCTGACCTGGACAAGGAAGAGGCCGACAAACTCGCTTTGTTGACTCTTCGTGCTGAGCTGTGGAGCTACTACAAACGTCGCCGGGAAAATGACGAAGACGGCATGTGGCGGAAGAAAGGCACAGAGGCTCGGTCCATGCAAAATCCACCATAATTAATGAACCCTTGCCCGATCGAACTCCTTTGAAGATCCAAACAAGCCTAATTTCTTTCGCAGTGATGAATCAATCCCAGTCAGGTCTGGAACTTGTCCTTGACCATGCTGGCAGGCAAATATCTCAAAGCCAAGGCTGCTGAGACTCACGGGTTGTTGGGTTTCGTGGTCGACAGGCTTGAGAAGCACGCACATGTTCTATTGTCTGCAGAGCATGCCAACACGTGCGACTTCCTTTTGCGAGCGGGAAGAGCAGCAATGGACTTCGATGCTGTGATGGCCAATGGCCCGAGGGCGATCGATGAAAGGTTTTGCGGCATGCTTTTCGATCACTATAACCGGTTCATCTGCTTGTGTGAGAGAGCCGGGGTCGCTCTCTTGCCAAAGTGTCACATGATGTATCACATGATTCAACGGGCGGTCCAGAAGGGAAATCCAAGGATGTATTCCACATACATCGACGAATCCTTGAACGGGCTCATCGCCCAGATCTGCAGGTCGGTGCATCGACGTGGCTGGGCTCTGGAAGTGTACAGAAAACTTGCGATGATGGAATGCTTCCAGCAGGAGGCCAACGACCGGTGAGCACCAGGCATTGTCCCCAAACTTGATCTTAGGAACACCCTTCCAGGGTTTTGGCTCCCACCGCTTTTGCTGACACTTGATCTTCCAAGTTTCGTTACAACCAGGCCTGTTTTTTCAGGCTGCTAGACTTTCAAAGTAATCGCAACTCGCAGGCATTGAGCTGGCTTCCTTCGCGACTTTGATGCTTGTGCCGAGGGCTGAACGACCGAGGACACTTGCTTGAACCAAAGCCATATGCCCGCTTTAGGATTCAACTTTAAGAGCAGGCAACATGGACGAAACCAGTCTTTCGGCAACATGAGCTAAGCTCCTAGAGTCCTGGCCCTTATACATATGTATGTATATAAGGCGCTGCTTTCGCTTCCGAGGAGGCCGAACGAGTTTCTGCAGTCGAGCCGCTCCACATATGGTATGGTCTTTGTGCAGACGAGCTTCTTTGCTTCATCTGGTTCTGTCTTTTTCCTAAGTTATAACGTAGTCAAGGTAGTAGGGTTTAGGGTCGGGGTTTTTAGGGTGTAGGGTTTAAGAAGCCCTAAGATCCGAAACCCCACTGCGACGAACGAGGCTATGCTACAACATATGGTGGTCGGCTGGCTAGCAACATGACGACACCCGGCTTCTTTCCGAAACCTTTTGCCGACTTTAGATTAGGCATATGGTTGTGTTTAGCTTTCGGGTTTTCGCTTTCCTGCAAGCCAGAGAAGCATCTCAGGACATCTACGCTCCAGACAGTGACTTCCGAACGAGAGTTGTGTGCAGTGCAGGCTGCGAGTCTTCGAACCCTAAGCCCCCAAGCCATAATTCTTATGTGGTCGGCTTTTCTGCAACTATATAGAGATAGTAAGCACCAAACCCTTTTCGAGGCTCGAAAGCCTGAGTAGTTGTGCCAAGCAGCACTTCTCGATCGTCCGATCGCCGGAAAGATCCAGCGGGAGGGTTGGGGCTTAGGTGTTTATAGGTGGTAGGGTTTAAAGGTGGCTTTGGGAGCTTCGAAGCTTTTGAGAAGGCGGCAGGTTTGCTGTTTAGGGTTCTGAACCCCAAACTCCTTCAACTTTACTCCTTAAACCTTAAGGTTGATTGAAGGGTGGGCTTCTTTGTGGCTGCCAGCCTCCGAACCTCCCGCCTGAAACCGTCAACCTTCTAAGAGCCTTTAGCTTGAAGCTTCCTGCAAACTTTGGCATCCCGCAGCCCCGCAATAGTTTTCAAATGCACCATTAAACACAAAACTCCAACATCTTCGTATACGTCACCCGACCAAGGCCCAAAACACTTCAAATCCCAACACCGAAACCTGAGAGGAGAGAATGCTACAGAAAATCCTACGCCCCAAACCCTAAAACCCTAACACCTCAAGCTCTAAAGCCCTGGGAGCTCGAAAGCCCTAAAACCCTAAAGCCTTAATGCCCTATGTACCCTAAACCTAAGGCTAAGCGGCTCAAACGGCTCAAGCGGCTCAAGTGGCTCAAGAATCATGAGCATCAGAATATAAAATAGATGTATATATAGATATATGTATACGCATGCTCAATTATTCCTGTTCTGTGACACAAAGTTTCACAAGATCATCGAGGAGACTGAGTTGCCGCCAAATCAATATACCGAATGCTTTCTTCTGTTGCCCAGTGGCATACAAAACCTTCAAAGCCCGCTGAATGTGGATGATGCGGCTCGTTTGGTGGACTTAGCATGTTTTTGCTCAAGATGTAGGTTTCTCTGTTTCACCCCAAAATGGTAGCGGATCCACAAAAAACATCACGTATCCATGTTGGACACCCCAAATGCGGATCTACTTTTTGGATCCGTCCGGGGGTCTGGGTACGGGGAGGGTGGCGATGCCTACGGCAAGCAACCTCGAACCGGAAGGAATCGTGCACCCTGAGCATGGAAGAACGCCGGGACAATCACAAGGATCCGCTACCGAGCCTCGAGCCACTCCTAGCCACGGACCAAAGAGAGCAAGGACGGACGAGGCAACAGCATCGGCGTCATCATCTTCTGCGGCACCTCCTCCACAACCATCGACTTCGCAACCGGAAGAGGAACCATCGCAACCGACATGGGAGGAAGCTCCAATCCCCGCTGGCGCTCAGGAAAGTTGGTACCATTACGTCAACATCGATGAAAAGGGCTGTCGCTCAAGCTTGCTGGCGACGACCCGTGATCAAGACGAGTACCCACCTACCATTGATGAGACGCCAAAGTTCGTGGCCAACCACGACGTGGGGACCACACCGATTCAGCATTACGTCAGAAGACTGGTGACCTACTTGGCAAGGATTCGTTCCGTCTCTCAAAGTGACGACAAGGGTCTCAACCTGAAGGTCTACGTGAAGCTGAGCACGAAGATGTGGTTACGGATGTATTCGCGGCTGTACCATGCATTGGCATTGGTGTCGTGCGTGCATCTTCCTTCTCCTCCAATGCTTACCTCGGCTGTGTTGATCGAGGCAGACGGCGATCTTGTCGACAACGATGAAATTCCGGCAGAAGCAAGGATCAATACCATGAACACGCTGAACGGATTTCGCAATAGTTTGGGTATGGGTGGCAAGCCTGATGCCGCGACTATGCGCTCTCAATGCACGATCCTCGTCCAAGACTTTGACATGGTCGCAAGGACCAGAGGGTCATCGCATACAGTGAGGGAGAATCTCGTCATGCATGGATGGAGTGAGATCTACATTGTGAGCCCGTCGATCACCGCAGGTGCCAACTACAACTTCCAAGTCACGAAGGGATCGTTGGAATCTGTAAATGAGACATTGGATGGCTTGACTGAAGAGCAGCTTGCAACCGTCACATTGCACTACCATCTGTCTCTCCAAGCGATCCTCATCGAGAACATTTCATTTCCGATGAGTGAGGTCGGAGACGGAGCAGCGATTCGTGCTGATTTGCAGCGACAGCTCAAAGCCACGTACGTTGACCCCATCATTGCGGCAGGGAAGCGTACCACGCGCCCTCCAATTGTCAACATCAACCACGACTTACGGTTCGTTGGAGCAGCCAGCAATTACCTTAGACAGAAAGCTTCCATGTTCAACGGTTTCCATGCGCTGGGAATGTACATTGAACTGGAGTTGCGGGCCCGAGCATGTGTGGTGATTCATGGATCTTCGTTTTGGTCAAGAATGTACAGTCAGGCGAAACATGCGTCGTCTGGCGTGCACACTTTGTCAGTTGAGAAGGTACCACCACCAGACAATCGGGTCAGGTTCAAATTGGGCCTAGCTATCTATGAGAAGCAGCTGTTTTGCGAGAAGATGGTATCCACGTGCTTTGTTGAGGCATCGAAAGTTCGCTCATGGGACGAGACAGTCAGAACCGACTTAGTCGCTCACCCGTCGCTTGTCGAGATTTGGGAGGACAAGAGTGAAGTCAAGACGACCACCAAGATCTCGCAGACATGGTTTACGGGGGAACAGCAGCAACAGATCAGGTCGGGTGCCCAGGGTGACACGGTCGCTGAGTCGTCCACAGTCACCTGGCAGGATTTTGACATCGCCATGACCGTTCCCGAGGCCTACTACGACAACCGGCACTACTGGTTCAGGATCGACACCTATGCGACCCCGAACACTGGTTATGTCAAAGGGAGAACGTTCTATTGCCAAGGATGTGAAGGAATGAAGTTGGCTGAGTGCTACGCACAAGCCTTCTTCAAACCCACCGGAAACGGGTATCCTGGGCACTGCATTGGGTGCGCGCATACTTCAGCTTTGAAGATGCAGCATCAAATCAGCTCCTTCAATGACTTGATCGCGTCCCAGAAGTACACCTTGGCTTGCGCAAAGCACCTTTATGACCTGAGGCTTCAATTCGTGGATCCTCGTGTGGACATCAAGGAGTTCCTCAAAGTTTGTGCAGAGATGGTCTATGAAGACATCGGCAAGACGGTTTCTCACTACGGTGGTCTCCGAATCACAGCCAGTCAGGCCATCGAGTACGCGGCATGGGGAAAGGCCAAACAGTTGGCGTGGGACAGAGGATACGACTCCGAAGGCAAGACATGCTACATCTGCTACTACGATGCCGGGAACTGCGCTTATGCTGGTTTCATGAGGATGCTTTTGACTCCAGAGGAGCGCCAAGAATGCTACCGAGGGTCAGTCTTGCCCAAGGAAGAGCTCCTGGGTGACACATTGGAGCTGGCACTCGGGCTTCTTACGATTGCCATGAGACACCCAAGTCATTTTCCGAATTGGGGTGGCCTTGAGGGAGCAAATGCGTGTGCAAGAGGAATCGAAAGGTCATTCTTCCGCTACGCGTCGGCCGAAGCCATCGAGCTGATCACGGTTGACTCCCCTCGCAAAAGGACACCGCCCAAGAAGAATGAAGCAGTCGCTGAGATCGTCAACAACATGTCCGCTGACCTCGTGATTGATTTCACAGTGATCGTCGATGGTGATATCTACACTGTAGAGATTACGAGAACCGACGAGACACAGGCCGCTGACAACGTCACGGACGATCCAGGGTTCTCAGTTGCTCCACCAATACCTGCACAAGATGTGGATGTGGACGCGCAACCCGAAGAAGAGCAAAGTGCAGAAGGCCCTGATCCCAGGCATGCAATTCGTGAAGGAGTTGTCACGCAGCTTCAGGACTATGTTGGCGTACTCGCTCAGGGCGAGATGTCAGTCGGAAGCGATCGCATCACATTTTGTGTTGCTTGTGGCAGTGACCTACACACTCTGTCAAATTGCACAGAGAACGCTGCAACCCGGGACCTGGTACTTCGAAGCGTCCAGATCATCAAGGAAAGTCTTCTTCGATATCCACGTCGAGTACCTTCACAAGAGGCTGAACCAATGGACGTCGACACCACAGATCATGTGAGTGTTGCATCCTCGGACCGACGACCCAAGGCCAAAGCCCGACCGCGACGCGGAGGCGAAGCCGTACGGGGTGATGTGGTCTTGATCCGCTATGAGAACAAACACAATCTCTGCACGGATGTGGAGAACCGTCGGGGCCTACATGATGCTTGTGGCGTACCACTGCAGGAATCGGGACCAGAGAATAGCCAGCGAGTGGTGGACCTCATTGAGCAGCTTTCGGACCATCGCGA